>CAJHQP010001812.1:0-101951 GCA_905132765.1 Moricandia arvensis
GAGAAGAATGGGAAAGAACTAATAGTGTCTCCATAAGGATCTTCGTCTTTGATTCAACAATACATGTCTTTCTTTGTGTCTATCTATTTCTCTGATCATTAACTGTAACCACAACTTCGTCCCTGTTTTCACCAAAAGATTTGTTGTCCCTAATAATTTCTTGACCTATTATTTATGTGATCACATCTGGTTTAGCTAATGGATCTACTAACCAACATGGGACCCTTATATGCTAATAAACCACGGTGTAAAGAAGCAGTCTGGTATTTTTTGGCTTCTCTTGTATATACAAGTTATCAACTTATGTTGTAAGTATATATATATATATATATATAGCTTATACAAGGTTGTCTACAATCTGGCTCTAAAATTAATCATATAACCTTCTCAGTTAATGCTTAATCTAAAAAAATATATCGAGATTTTTCAAATACAAAAGATTTACTTGTTACTAATGAAGTTTATCTTCTACTCTTCATTAGATCATGTATTTACTCCGATAGTATCAGAAATCGAGTCGATCCAGAGTATATATATACTGGTATTTCTATTATTTCAATTTAGAATTTTAACTGAATATTTTTATTTTTATATTTATATATTTTTTTGAAAAAGAATAATTTTTTGACTCTCCCACAACCGCAAACGCTGTTTGGAACCAGTTTTTAGATTTTAGAGGTTTAGAACGGTTTAAAGCGATACATAACATTTTTTATCATTGTGCAAAACGTCAACAACCGCTACCAAACGTAAAAATTGTTTATATTATAAAATTTAAACAAAAGTATTTTCTATAATTTAAATAAAAACTTAATAGTATAATTTGATAAATACAGTTTTTATATTTATTATAATAATATGATTTTTAATATTTTATAATTATATAAAATATTAATATTATTAATTTATTATTTAACTACTTTTGCAGTTGGTAGTTAACTGGTCATAAATATCCCTTAAACGCAACACTTTTTAACCGCTATACCAATCATCCAGATTTTTTAATAACACTTAAAACCATAACTAACCACATCCGTAAACGGCCGCAACCGTTGCGGTTTCATCAGTCAGACTCTTAGTCTTATGTAATTAGCAGCATAAAGCTTCACAAGTAAAACTTGCCAATAAATCACTATGTTACAATATTTTGAAGTTCTTAAAATCTTGTAAATTTGACGTCTAATGTTGATGTTTCATAAGTGTTAATTTTTTTTAACATGCGTGTTAACTAGAAGCCAGTCTTCTAGTTAAAACTAGTTTTTTGTTATATATGGTTAAAATAATTGCAAAACAGATTGAACGTTAGTTTGCACCTAGTTTTGCCTTTTGGGGGTCCAGATTACCAACTTTTAAATATATAAAAAAAGTTTGTAAGAATATTTATGGGGGGGAGGGTTATTGGGAGATAAATTTGTGTAAAGTTTGAGAATTTTAAGAGTTGATAGATTTTAAAAGTTATGTAGATTTTGAAACTATATATGCATTGACTTATAAAATTTGATCATAAGTTTCTTAGATTAGTATAGACTCTTATAAATTTGTATTATCTTTTTCTATCATTTTTTTTGTAAAGTAATAAATTTATAATTTATATTATTTTAAATTATATTACATAATTATATGTTTTTTTCAAAACATGTTCTTTTGTTAAAAAAAGGAAAATAATAATGATACATGAAAATAATATGATAAAATGAATATATTAACAAATTTGACCGTATTATATTTTTTGGTCATTCATATCTTATTTTAGTGTTTAATAATTAATAATAAAATAACATAAATATAATTATATTTGAAAAAGAAATTATATAAAATGTAATGTATAAATAACATAAATATAATTATATATTCAAAATAAGTATATAAAATAAATTATATATTCAAAAATGTAAGACTTAATTTTGGACATATAATTTGGATTGAAAATTGAATAGATATTTAGTAAGAATAAATATTTTTTCTAGTTTTTTATCTCATGGATTTTGAAAATATCATGGATACATATCATACTTTGAAAGTTTAGTTTTATGAGTAAAAATGAATAGAATTCATGTCTCAATAACAATAGATTTTGTTAGAATTAGATAATCAATAAAAACTAAACTTTTTGAAAAACAAGAAATTTGAATGGATTTTGAAAATTTTAAACCAATAGCAATGGATTCTATCAAAAATTTTGAAATCCAAGAACCAATGACAATGGAATCTCAAAATTTTCAAATTACATGAGAATTTACTTGCCAATAACCCCGCTTAGAGAAGTCAGTCACGTGTCTTAGAGGATGTTATTGGTTTATCTATTTTGACTGATTTAAAAATCTATTTAGTATTTATAAATCCAAGCAAATATTCAGATTTTCAAATTCTCTCAGATTAGCATTTATAAATTCGGAAGTTTTCTCTCAGATTTGAGCCTTTGTATTTTTAATAAAGAAATCCATACAAATCCATTAAAATTCATTATGAAATCAAATCTATTAGTAAATCCGTATGATTGAATAACACTTGAACTCGAATTTATAAATCATTAAACTAATAACACATGATTCCAATATGGATTCTAAAATCATAAACAATAACATTGAATTTAGTTTGGATTTCCAAATCCATTAAAATACACTAACCAATAACCCACTTAGTTTATCATGAAATTATTTGTTGGTGCAATCGTGAAACTTGTATGAACACGATGGGTTGCACACTTGCAACTAAAGGCCCAATAACATTTACGGCCTGGACAAGCGGTTTCTTCACAGTCCAACATACTCGCCTACGTATGGAAATTTATTAAAACAATTTCCATATAACTACACAAATTTGGTTACAAATCCTAAATGAATTCTGTACACACAATAACAAAAATTATGTAACATATTTACTATTGGTTCAAACTTGTTGTTAGAGTAAATGCATTTCACATTCATATAACCAGACCCGGCCCAAAACATATTTAGACCCTGTGCAAAATCAAATTTTAGGGTCCTTTTTGTACAAATCAAAAATTTGAGACCTTTTTGTGTGTTAAAAATATATATATATAAGGGTCCTTTTCTTGTATAAAATTAAAATTTTAGAGCCTTAATTATAAAGAAAATGTACAAAAAAATTGTAGGACCCTGTGCCAAAGCACCCTCCGCACACGTCCAAAGCCGGTGCTGCATATAACACACAACTAACGGATTCGTTACCAAAATGTTTTACAAATGTAGTATGCTTCCTCCATATCCAATTTAAAGACTATAGATTCCAAAAGTGTTACTCATACTGGGCATGTTCGTTTGTGTGTGTCACTGACATGCGACTGTGACCTACGAATGCGACTTACGACCATGTCGTAAGTCGTAGATTGTTGTTCGTTTTGATGTCGCACAACTGATCGCATAACCAATCGCAAATCACAATTTTAATCGCCGAAAAAACTAGTAACCAAAAAAATATTTGTCTGACCTGCGAATGCAACATTGAAACGAACAACATTTTGATCGTATATCGCATGTCGTAGGTGGCAGAACCTGTGACATGCAAACGAACAATATTTTGGTCACAGTCGCAGACCCCATCAACTAACAAACCAACATGGCCACTATATACTTTTGCATTTCACCCTTAATTCCTTATCCTTACTTAGTAGGTCTCTTAAATATTGAATTGAACTGAGACCACGAAAGAGCATCTTACATTTTTTTCTTGTGTTTAGTAGATCGACTTAAGTTTATATTGAATTGAACTGAGACCATGAAAGAGCATCTTACATTTTTTTCTTGTGTTTAGTAGATCGACTTAATATTGTTTATATGCTTCTGCCCACATATATGCGACTCTTCATACATAAATACAAATGAATAAAATTGAATTTAGTTACGCTTGGTTAACAGCTCATTTTACTTGTTTGTTAACTAAAATCAATTTATCTTATTGGTTTGTGGTCAGTGTATAAAATGTAATCTTTATATTTTCAATAACCCATATTTTAATTATATTTTTAAAATATTCGATCGTCCTCAAAACAAGCATTTGTAAATTTAATAAATAATTTAACATTTCCTCTAGCCCGAGCAAAATACTACTCAGTCAGTCACTCTCTGTCTATAAATAAAGGATAACTTAAAATATACGTTGACTAATGTATTAAAGAAAAACAAATATAAAAGCAAAATAGTATTCTAGCTTGATTATTCTGTTTTCATTTGCTTCCATTATTTTCGGTACTCGTTGACCTTCGGAAGGAGATAAAAAAACAAAACGATCCGTGATAGATTTCATTAATACACAAAAATACATAGATCGATATATAAGCTAAACATTCACTGATTCACAGAGTAACACAGACAAAACTGAAATTGTCGTTTATAACCGTTGACTTTCTATAAAGAAACTTCCACAAAACACGTGTATAGACAAAGTTACACACACGTATATATAAATATGACAGAACAGAAGATGGATGTACTAGATAAGTGACGATAAACAGAGAATAACAGATCCAAAAAAACATGAAAACATTACAGAAATATTTTATTTTCAAAATGGACAGAAAATAAAAGAAAGTGTAATAGTTATGGCGATAATAAATTAAGTCAACGGAAGAAACAGACGAAGAGATTCACGAGATATCCGCCTTGTCATTTAATCATTTTTGTCATATAAAGACACATTTCTTTATTTCAGTACACTCTGGCCCGACTTCTCCGACCATAATGTCCTAATACTACTCGTTTTTATTTTACTTTTGTGGTTCTAAATTCTAAGAAACTTAATGCTCCGTTCAAGTTTTAAAAAAAATTTAGTAATAATTTTAGCAAACTTACATTCAATGCCAGCAAATGTTTTGAATCGAAAGATGTAAGTTTTTAAAATCAAATTGAGAAATGATCTAGATTATTATTACCAAGTCCAACCAATCAAATGCTCAATAGTCTTAACATATACAAACATACATCTACCAAATATTATACTTCCTCGGATTCAAAATGATTGTTTTAGAAAAGAAATTGTTTTTTAATAAAAAATATATATTTTTTACATTTTCAATACATATAATAATGGTAGATTTTTAACTTCAAAAACATTAATTGTCTTTACTTAACTATGATTAGCTAAAATTTGTTGGAAATAGCTAATCACAAAAATAATATACTATTTATAATCAAAATTTAACATGTTATTTGAATATGTGTAAAAAAAATTTAAAACATACATCTTTTTGGAACATAGGGAGTATACAATTTGCAAAGAACTTCAATTTATTTTTTGGGTTAAATTCCATGAAGTCATGTGAAATGGTTTCTAGTAAAAACATATGTAAGAAAATGTTGAACGGTGAAAATTGAAGCAATTTTTCTATCGGATGATAGTTGTATCAGTTCAGCTAGACATAATGAATCATAATTTAAAACTTTGTACAAATATAAAATCGATTTACTATTTAAAAAAATAAATATGCATAATTGTAGAGTCAGGTCCAATACTATGTCATGTGTGGAAAAAGAAAACTCAAAGATTATTATGTGGAGTGAGTTGTTGAAATCAACTTCGTGAAGGCCAATCCTAGATCAATATGCGGGTAAGAAAGTCCTACCTAGAGACACATCCGAGCTGTAGGAAGACGGTGGGTGCTCGACCCAATACAAATGGACAGGCTGTGAAGCAGAGTCAATGGGGACATCACGAGTCTAAACTGAAGAAGGTTCCACCGCATATTGAACTAAGATAAAATAATAGAATAATTTATTAGGTATGTAAGACTAACTTGATTCACTAGTAAATTTTTATCAAGATTCAGATGAAATGGTGATGGAGTTTTCATAATTATGAATGGAGTTCTTCCTATTTGTATTCTATTTTAGGTTTATACTCCACACCGAACAAAATAAAAGTGTGCCTAATTTTGAGTTGAAAATAGATGAGAAATGAATCGATGAATAAACGCACATAAAATATATATGAATATGTTAAATTTTTGAAGGGTTTCCTCGACAAATAGAAGGTCGTGAATGGCCAGACGGAGGACTTATTTTTTGTAGAGGTTCACCAACCAATGAGAGTGTGTTATTTTATATTTAATATCTTAAAAAAAAAGAAATAAAATATTGTCAAATTATATTATATTATAAAAAATAAAAAAGTAAAAATAATAATTGCAACAAAAAATTTATTAAATATTTTAACGCCGTCATCAAAACACTAAATCTTAAACCCTAAATCCTAAATTTTTGGGTAAACCCTAAACCCTCAGATAAATCTTAAATTCTAAATCAAAAACACTAAATACTAAGGAGGTTTTATTGGATAAAAGATTTGAGAGAATTTCAGTTTTTTTTCAAACCCCCTCTTATTATATCTAACATTTACAAATTCCATATAAAATCTAAGTTTATTAGATTAGTTATTTGTATCAATCCTTTCAAATTTCAGCTTATTGGAAAATATGATTTTTTTCAATATCATCTATCAAATGGGATTTGGTGGAGTTTGAATGACATTTTACAATGGAAAAAAACGAATTGAAATACCACCTCCTATGATGGTATTTGATTTTTTCCGTAAAAAAATTAAAAAAAACTATTTCACATTTCTAAAAAAATCAAATTGTTTAAAATGAAATAAAAAATTATTTAAAAACTAATTTTTAAAAATTTATATATTTTATATATTTCATAAAATGATAATAATATCAAATTATAATAATTTAGAAAATAAATATATTATTTAAAATATATTTTTTAATTTTTAAAAAAGTTTTTTTAAGAACTTGAAATTTCTTCAAAAACTTATATAACTTGTAACAAATCCCTTCATGATTTATTCAAATCTCATAGGGTCTTACTGAATCAAGGATTTGAGAGATTTTCTCAAATACCCCCTTATTGTATATTTATAAATTCTATATGAAATCTAAGCTTATTGGATTAGTCATTTGTACAAGTTCTCCCAAATTCCAACTTATTAAAAAATATGGATTTTGTCAACTAAATCCATCAAATGAGATTTGCTAAGATTTGGATGACATTGTATAGTGAAAAAATAACAAATTGAAATACCACCTCTTATGATGCTATTTGATTTTTTGTTTTTTTTAAATAAAAAAATTCCTTCACATTTTTAAAAAGAAAAACAAACATTTTAAAATGAAATAAATAAAAAATATTTAAAAATAAAAATTTAAAAACTTATATATTTATATATTTCATAAAAGGATAATAATATCAAATTATAATAATAAAAAGAATAAAAAATATTTAAAATTAGAAAGTGTTTTTTTTCAAAAACTCTGATTTTTTTTTCAAAACCACCATAAAGTTTGTAACAATTTTTTGTAGGATTTCCTCAAATCTCAGATTTTCTTGGATTTACTAAAATCTTAAATTCTCTCAAAATCTTGGTTCAATAAGTCCCAATAAATCTTAAAAATACTAAATCCTTAATCATAACTCCTAAACCCTTGGATAAAAATAAATAAAAAATAGTAATAGATGCTTAAAAAGAGACAATTTTTAAAATATTTTTAAAGCTGTCACTAAAACACTAAACATTAGATCTTAAACACTAAACTCTAAACCCTTGGAACCATAACCCTAGCTTTACAATTTATCCAAGGGTTTAGGAGTTAGGATTAAGGGTTTAGTGTTTTTAAAATTTAGTGTTTAATGTTTATGATTTAGTGTTTAAGATTAATTTATCCAAAGATTTATGGTTTACCCAAAGGTTTAGGAGTTAGGATTCAGGGTTTAGGAGTTAGGATTTAGGATTTGGAATTTATTTAAGGGCTTAAGGTTTATCCAAGGGTTTAGAGTTTATGATTTGGGGTTTAAGATTTATTTGAGGGATTAGGGTTTACCCTATGATTTAAGATTTGGGGTTTAGGATTTAGTGTTTCGTTAACAGCGTTAAAAATATTTAATAATTTTTTTACAATTATTTTTTTTATTTTTATTTTAAAAACATAATATAATTTGTTAATATTATGTTTTAAAATATATATATATATATATATATTAAATATAAAATAATGCAATTTCATTGGTTGGTAAACCCTAGGAAGTGAACATAGGAATAAGTCTGGAAGGAAAATCCAAAAGAGAAAAAGCATTTGGAGCAAAGTAAAGTAAATACATTTTATCTACTTTCGTGAATATAGTTAAAACAAAACTTCACTCTTTCCACAATGTATTACTTCTATGAGGAAACTAAACACTCATCACAATATATAGGAATCTGATCCAAGAACGAAACTCCGTATACAGCCCTATCTAATATCCAGTGCACCATTCTCAGTAGAATGTATGTTGTTTAGGCATCAAATAATAGTTTAGCGAAAAGCCATTCCAACATTTTTATATGCCCTAAACCAAATTTTTAATAAAATATTTAATGTTTTATTATATATATTTATAATATAAATTATACTAAATCTTTATAAACGAATTCAACTCATTAATATGATGAAACTAACATAAAATTAATTTTATAGAAATTTATTACAAGTTACCCTAATATTTGAATAAATTCGATAATACTAAAATCATTTATTAATATAAAATTTCACATTTAAAAAATATTTATAACTAAAAATGTTTTTACTCAGTATATTTATTAATAAAAGATTTTAAATAATGATAAAATTTTTTATAAATATTAATATCATAAAAATTATAAATTTATTTACATATAAATACTAACAAATATGTTTAAGTATACAAAAAATTAAATGAAAACATGTCCGTCAAATATGTGCCCTAAACGACCACTTGGACGGTTTGTCCTCTAGGCCGGCTCTAGCAAAAAGTAAAAAAAAATTGTTTACTAATCGTTTCCTTAAGACTTTGATAATTAATTGGCAAAAGAAAACTTAAATTACTAACAAGATCCAATTCGTCGCACAAAAACCTCATGCCTATTTCAGGATATTTATATAGACGTATACTTGTATGTATTGATTCTTTTGAACGCCACTAAAGATAATAAGGTCCCCTACTGCATGATTCTTGGAGAAGAAAAAAATACGTGATAAAATGAATATTTTTAAAAAATCTCAACGAGGAGTTGGTTAGTTGTTATAAAAAAGAGAAGACCACAAAAAGAAAACAGATTCTAAAGAAGATATTGTGTAGTTAAAAAGTCAGATTCAACTGACTGTCAGAGTCGTGTTTCGGGTCCGTCTAGTCAGAGAGTCAAGCAAACGTGAGCCCATTCTCATTAAATCCGACGGTGCTGGTGGGCCTCTTGTCTTATCTGTCGTCCGATTAGATCCTCCCACGTCATGTATCCTTTTCTACAACGTCAGGCATACATTCTCGTTGTCTTTTACTCCATTATTTTGAACTCACATCCTCGTGAGATTTTTAACCTACAAAATAGGAATAGTTTTTAGGAATTTCTTAAAATAACTTTCCTATGGTTTAAGGTTCTTGTATTTGTTTTTCCAAATAAATTGCTATTTTTCAAATCGGATAACAGTATAATTACATTTGGATAATTGATATGAGACCATAGAAATGTATGAGAATTTCAGGAGTCCAGTTGTGTACTATCTTCTTCCATACGATCAAGTGTATGCTGTAGCTCCAAAATTAGGGTTACGAAGACAAATTTCATCACTTCATTTAGTAATTTCTCGATTAATTTATATACCTTCTTAAAAACTAATTTATACAGTTACGAACGTCAATTATCGCAATCTGTAACGCTCAATATGGACTCTCAAAAAGCCTTTTCAAAAAAAAAAAAATATGGACTCTCAAGCTCTCCAATCTCTCAACAAATGAACGCTGTCTGGTCGGTCCATGCATATTCTTGAACACAGAAAGATCCGACATATATGAAAATATTGTGAACTATCATTTAAAAAAATGATTTAATACATAAATGATAAATGATAGGGTGGATAACAGTAAGAGCGATGGCTAAAGGTCATATTCGTGCATTAATTTTTGTCCCCACAATTAAAATTAAAAAAGTTAGAATTTGTAATTTTGTGTAAAAGAAGACAAATGGTTCTACGATAAATTTGTGGCTGCATTATTAGTTGGGCGGTCCATACAACACACACAAGATAGACACAGAAATGAACAACGATCTCAATCTTCCATGCAATTTGGTCGGTTTTCTTCTGTGGTCATCCTTATAGAAACTTATATTTTGGGTGGGGGGGGGGGGGTTAAAACAAAATTACCATGCACTATCGTTTGTACGTTAATTAATTATTTCATCATTCCTACACGCATTGTTATTTTTTAATAGAGAATACTAAAATTAATGATAATTTGCATGCTAAAAATAATTACTAAAGTACAGTTATTCATTTGCTAACAATACTTAGCGTTTAAACAATTAGCTAGTCTCTTCTGCAAAAAATATATATCGACTTAATGGTTTTAAATTCATTATCCTGTAGTTCTATTGTTATATATATATAATTAAGTTAACATAAACATAGTACGTAAAACTGAATAGAATTTGCAAGAAACTTACAGTTCAAATTATTATCATAGTAATAAAATAAAAATGTAGAGGAAAGCTCTACCTTCATTTAGAGCTAGTACAACAAAAACGTAGTTTTGGAGTCACCTTGGTTTTGTTTTTGTCACCTTAGTTAATTGGCCACTTTTTAGCTTGAACGATTTTTATCACCCAGCAAAAATAGTTTATATTAATATATATTAGAGCATCTCCAAAAAGGAATTCTATTTTGAAGTTTCTCAAACTCTATATTTGAAGTTTGAAAGTGCTCTTCTCCAAAAGCAAAACTTCAAAACTAACTTCAAAATTATTTGTATTTTACACTATGGTCCTTATATTTATTTTAGTTAATGAAAATTCATAAAACTTTTATAAATAACTAACACATATATAAAAAATTACAACAATATTAATTAATAAATTAAAATATAAAACTAGAAATAGAAATACATAATTAAATATTAAACTACAAATAAAATACCACATTATTCCATAAGATTATTTCCGTAATGCTCCCATATGTGATCAACTAGTGCATTTCGAAGTAAGAAATGACTCTCTTTATTTTTAATTTGTAGATTACGAGCTAAAAATTATTGAAAACAGATATCTTCATTTTCCGCCATATCAACCGTTGCTTCTACCACTGATCTTGTATCTTTTATCGGCGCATTAATATTCTTGTTGTCTAATTCTACTTTTAAAATAATATAAAACTTATTTTAATTTTTTAAAAATTTTATGGGTAAAGTTTAATTTATAGATTTGAATTTGAATATTTGTGAGATAAATTTTTTAAAGATTAAAATGATAAATAAGAAAATACTTAAGAATAATAAATAAGATATGTAAATGTAAGAACCAAATTACAAATAAAAAGATGAAACTTCAAATTTGAAGTTTTGAAGTTTCTTTTTGGAGAGCCAAAAACTCTATATTTGAAGTTATAGAGTGTCTTTTGGAGATGCTCTTATGGCTATATGTATTCGAGATCCAGTTCACCTTAGACTTACTTTTCTCCTATCGTTTTCTAACAACTTGTAAATATCTCATCAATCATGCACCATGCCTTAGCTAGTATTCATAGGTCGGCTCATCATGATATAAGCTGTTGAGTTATAGATATTCTTCTTTTGTAATGGACTTTTTTTTTCAGTTTGCATTTATATATGGGCAAGTTTCTAAATACTCCCTCTGTTTCATAATAAGTGTCACTTTAGGTTTTTAATTTTGTTTCAAAAAAAGTGTCACTCTACAATCCCAATGCAATTTTGTACATTAAATCTAATTTTTACCCTTTTGAATAGCCAATAGATTTTTATTTAAATCATTCTCATTTAATTAATCATACATTAAATAAGGATATATTAGTCTATTATACATACTTCTTAATCTCCGTGAAAAATGTCAAAGTGACACTTATTCAGAAACGGAGGGAGTAGTTTTTTTTTTGTTTTTTTTCTCTGAATAGCTCCAAAAATCAAGTAACCAAAATATATATTATTAAAAGATTGAATGATAAATTTGTATAGACCAGTTAGTAGTTAACTAGTTAACCACCAAAAACATAGCATAAATGATGCATTTGACATGTTTCGTAGGGTATCAAAAAGGGCAAACTTAAGGGTTTTGTGGAGTCGATTATTCTTGTCATTTTAGATTTTAGTAGACAAGCATGGTTGAAGACTTGAAGTCATTGTGGTTGTGGTAAGACTCTGCTGGTCTCTCATCTCCGTGATTAATCTTACCGTCCATGGTTGTTCTGAATTAGTTTACGTACTATTTATATATTTGTGTGTCTATATATAATCTTAGTTATTACATTTGTTTTTCTTTTGAACATAGTTATTACATTTGTTGTATTAAAGTGAAGTTATGACAGACAACTTGAATAAAAAGACATGAAGTATTTTTATCTGTATAATAGGGGTTTAACAGGTTAATTACTAGATATTACTTTTATTTATATGAATTTCTAATGATCACTGAATATTAAAATACTTTATCTAAGCACCTGTGATGAAAAAGCATGCCAAAAAGTCATATGATGCATAAATAGTAACTGTGTTCTAGATATTTTCCTACTACAAGCCATGTTTATCTACAGTGTTTTAAGGTGGGGTTCTTAACTTAATTTAACTCGTTTTTCATTTTTTTTTTGAAAATATTTTTTTGGTTAAGAGACGGCTCTTAAGTCTCTTATTTAAAAGACGTCTCTTAGGTATTTTTAGTTAAAAGCTAAAAAACGGCTCTTAGAAAAATTAAAAACTTAAGACCGGAATCCAAGTAACCAATCACAAAGCTACCTATAAATTAATAATTATATTAAAATTAAAGCTGAAGAAGTCTGTTCTTACTACAACATTCTAGTAAGAGAGGATTTGAATATGAAAAATACTAGACACAAAGGTCGGTCCAGCCATGTAACTTCATACATCGCTGATAAATAATTACAAGGGTCCATAATAAAAGTTTGACTTATAATATATTAATTTAAGAATGAAGTTGGTGAATGAATAAAATACTAACAGTTCAAGATTTATTAGTGTCAGAAAAGGTTCCCAATTATAATTAATAAACTATACTACCTAACTGTACAAATTTGATGACCAATGATGTTATATTGATGGGTAAACAAATCAGCATTATGTTTTCGTCAGTGATCAAAATTTCAGAACACACAAGAATGTGAAAGATACGATCCGAATCTTGATTTGGAGATTAAACAATTTGAAAAAGGAGGTCGGTCCATGCCACTGGAAGATACATCACAACTTATGTTTTAAAATATAATAGAATAATTGCGATGAAGGAAGGGTCACTAATTAATTATAAGAATGTGACTATTATAACGAATTTAAAAAAAAAGAACTTTGGCGGATTCAATTATTTCTTGTAAAAAGAAATTGATGTCACCTAACTAGAAGATTTGATGACCAATGAGATTGTATTGATGGGTAACCAAATCCAATGAAATTCTATTTTGGGGAAAACGAATTTGATAATCGGTGAAAAGTGTCTGATTTTAGTTAGGACAAGACTTTTGAAAGTGAGTGCATATGACTTTTAGGTTTATGATTACTTAACCAATTCTAGTATCATCTTTCTTAAACCTGTTTCAAATCCTTAAATTTCTTGTTCTCGAACCCGCTTGAATCTTTTTCCTTCTTATGTTATGACTGATTTAACCTAACTCTTACAACTTGGCTATACCAATTGATCAAGCATAAACGGTGCAATGAAATGTGTTCTGATACATGCATTTCTTTCGAATATTCGAAACTGGGAGTTTAAATTAATAAATAAATGTAAATGCCATAAAACGTAGAGTAAGGTTCCGAAAACCCCCACCTTGTTTCGTAGAAGCTCCCCACTACCACCACCTCTCTATGCTCCCTTTCATTTATTCCTTATTTAACTTGATATTTAATTTTATTTTTAACATTTAACTTGATAATTTTCTTTTCATTTTCCATATTAAGCTTATATATGATAGCTCCTTTTTACACCAATAACTGTAAACAATTTAGAAAAAGGTACAAGCTAAGATTATATTGAAACAATATTAGGGCATGTATATTTTATAATGATAGTCAAAAGCAATATTTTAAGCAATTTGGAATATTAATAGTTTAGATGCTAATGTACGGATATACATGTTTTGAAGAATTGGTATAGGCTTCTGATATACGAAATATAAGTTCAGCTTATTGTGGAGAGTTTTGGAAGAAAAAACATGGAGGGTTTGTTTCACATTCATAATTGTAAAGATAATTTATAGCGAAGATATGGTGGGCCAAAAATATCATTTAAAATAAAATGGAGAACAATAATAAAAGAACATTCGTGACGCAAAATGAAAAACACGTAAATACATATATAACGAGTGACATAGTGAATAGTAATCATACATAATATTATTATTTTATTATTGATATAGGCCACCAATCAGAATTCTTTGACCCATTTAATGAGTAAAATAACAAGAATAATCCAAACTTACTATCATTTTTATTTGAATATCCGAGATCCGATTAGTCTAAGCTCTAACAATGACATTATGCATCCTTTACAAAAAGAAAGCATTCTTTATATTTTCGCTTCTTTTTAAAAAATATAGCAGTGGCCATTTACATTGAGTGGATCTTATCCTCGGATGAATCATAACTGGATAAAAACCATGAGTAAATACAGTGCCGGTCCAATATTTTCATTTTTTTTTTGATGTACTAAGCTCAACTAAATTTTTATGCCCTTATAATTCATGTAATTTTTTTATAATGCCCTATATATAACTAAAATGATCACTTAAAATTATGATGCCCTAAGCGATCGCTTACCTCGCCTATGCTCCGGACCGGCCCTGAGTAAATAACAACAACAACCTAAACAATATTTTGCTTATATCGAGAATCATATAGTTTCTTAAAAACATTTGTGTATCTTTATATGTACAACAATACCTACAAATACATAAGTAAACACAGGTAGTGAGACTAAGTCACCAACCAAAATCTTATATGTGGTTATGCGTGTACGATTTAATTTCTTAATACATCATTATACAAGACTTGTTGAACTATTAGATTGTTTAAAAAGAAAATTTGATTAGATATTTGTTTTTATGATAACTAAAAACTAGTAATGGAGAGAGTGAGAGAAAGGTCTAAAGGCACGGCTAAGAAAACCAAACCGTGGACACCCTGTCCTCAATTTGACAAGTCTTTGTCTCCTCTTTAACTCTCCTCCTCCTCTCTCTGTCTTATTCTAGTTTGGTCTCATCTTCTAAAAACGATGACGTTTCACTCCTACATAATCTTGCTTCCTTCTCCTCCTCCTCTTATCTCTACCCAACACCACTCAATTTAATCTCTCTTATTCTCTTCCCTTGTTTAGTATAAAAACCAACAAACCCTTAATCGTTTTTTCATCTTCATCTTAATCCACATGCATACACATATACTCATATAGTGTCTTCTTACATATGGCAATTGTATCCTCCACAACAAGCATCATCACAATGAGTAACCAAGTCAACGACAACAACAACAGTGAAAAAGATATAGAAGAGGATACTCATGGAGGCGGCCACGAGAGTCGTGTTCAAAATGATGATGAAGCTGATGATCATGATCATGACATGGTCATGCCTGGATTCCGATTCCATCCTACTGAAGAAGAGCTTATAGAGTTTTATCTTCGCCGTAAAGTCGAAGGCAAACGCTTCAATGTAGAACTCATCACTTTCCTCGATCTCTATCGCTACGATCCTTGGGAACTTCCTGGTAAGTATACATTTGATATGCTTACATATACAAAGAAACCTTCAGACTATTTGAAAATTTTACTATATATACTTAATATAAACATGATAAACACATACATAATTTATTAAGATCTAGAGACTCTTCTCTCTTTTCTTTAACCTAAATAAACTTCTTAAAGATTACATCTATCAACAAGAAAAAAGAAAAGGTTGAATCATTTATTTTTAGTATTTCCATTAGTTATAATTTGATAAAAACAAATTTTACATCATTTAGAAAAATGATTATGAGAATAGTGATGCAAATAATTTACATCAGTTTAAACAATTGTTACATACTACTGTATATATCAATCTCGGATATTCTAAATATCTTTCAACACTTGATCTTTATTTTCATTTTTGGAATAACGGATATGGTTCACTATTTTTTTAACCCACAGAGAAAAAAATGACGGCGTTTTTGTATATAACAATGAAACTCTGAATAATAACCTTTTACTTCCTTTCTCAAACCTATACAAACTTCATTTTATCTCAATCAAGACTTCATAAGATCATTCACCTGTGTGTATATACATATGTCTGTTTATGAATACAAGTCTTGCTTTTTGGTTGTATCATAAGATCATACTAGAGATTGACCCGCGCGCCCGCGCGGATGTAGTATTTGCGTTCTTGTAGATTGAAATTTGTTTTTCATAATTAATGTTATATATTTTACATGTACCATCATATAACTAAATATTGTATATTGGTTATTTTAATAATTTAGTTTTCTATACATTAGAATCGAACCCAAATCGAATTAAGTAATATAGTTACTTTGGTTATTTGGTATTTTTAGTTCGGATACAAAATATTCGAACCGAATCGGGTAATATGTTTATTTTTGGTACAAATATTCAAATATGTTTCAGATACACTGGTTATTTGGATATTTTAGATTCATGTACATCAGAACTAAACTTACCCAGATATGGGAGGATCCGACTCATACCCAACTCAAATTTATAATACTCGAACGGAGTCTAATTTTAAAACACAAAAACTCGAAACCCAAAAAAATGATCCATACCCAAACATGTACTTGATAATGTAAGCAAATAAAAAACTCACTATTAATTGTTTTGAATTTTTATCAGAATTATAGTCGTTTCTTTCAAATATGTCAAATTTTAATGGCTTATATGTAAAATAAATGCTGTCGAATTATTATGGTAAAAACAATTAATAAAGTAGTTAGAAGAGTGAAAAAAACTATGTAAAAGATGTAATAAAACACTTCAAAATAGATAAGTTTTGTTTTGTTCTTCTGTAATAAGTGATATCAAATTATTTAGAAAATACAATAAAAATAGTTAGAATTAGTTAAAATGAACGAAAATATGTAAGAAACCATTTTAAAATAGATAATTATTGTTTTATACTTTAATTTTAATAGAATAGATGATTAACATTTTAAACTAATGTTGTCCGATTATATGGTAAATACAATTAATGTAGTGATTAGAATGAGTTAAAAAGAAATGTAGAAACTATAATAAACCACTTAAATATAAAAAAAATCTTACTTTAGTTTTAATAAGATATATATATCATATATCTTGTAAGAAATATATATATATCGTATATGGTTTGTAAAGAATATGGAATTTAATTGGAAAATTGATATTTTCATTTCTGTTTTCTATTGAAAAAAAAATATTCGGATTTTCATTTTCTATACAGTTTTTTAAAAATATAAACAATAAAATATGTTAATTTAAGCATACAGAGTAAAAGATTGATATATTTTCAAGTTAGATGGTAGCTAAAAATTAGGCACACGTTACGCTATTTTTGGTAATATCATAGATCTTATGAATATTATGTGAAAATGATAAAGATTTTGAGTATCCAAAAACGTAAAGTGTATTTGATATTGTAAAATACTCCATTTTGTTAGGCGTCTAATTTATTTTTTCTTTCCCCAAAGTACTTTGATGATTTACTAAATATATGCTAGTATGTATAAAACAAAGTCCATGGTGGTAATGATTTCGTCTATGATATAGTATATGATAGTGCTGATCAAATATGAAAAATTTAAGAACTGTTTAAAATAAACCATCATTCATTGACAAAAAAAGAAAAAAAAACCATCCATGTTGATCCCAAATACGAAAACACAAATCAAAACATTGTTATGTTATAAACCATTAAAAATCACAAACACACAAAACATGACTATTTGATAAAATTTGGTTTTGGTCAATCAATTAAATAAATATTATGCTAACCAATTTTGAGTGGAGTTATTATGCTCCGTAAACCAACTACTAAATAGGAATTGAAATACAATTGGAAGAGGAGATTGAACAGGATTTTTTTTTTTTTGACATCAGGAGAACGAACAGAATATTGTTTGGTTATTTGGGTTAGAGTGGGTTAAATAGCAATCGAGTTATTTCTATACTAAATATTAGACTGTATTAAATAATAAATATTTATGTTAAATTAATAGTTATTAACTCAATGGCATAAGATTGTAATTTTTGAGGAAATCTAAGGGGTATTTTCTATTTGTACTTTTGTTTTAATAGATTAGATGTATGTTTGATGGTAGATATGTTGTATGTATATGCAGCAATGGCGGCTATAGGAGAGAAAGAGTGGTACTTCTATGTGCCAAGGGATCGAAAGTATAGGAATGGAGATAGACCAAACCGAGTAACGACTTCAGGGTACTGGAAAGCCACCGGAGCTGATCGGATGATCAGATCGGAGACTTCTCGGCCGATCGGATTAAAGAAAACCCTAGTTTTCTACTCCGGTAAAGCTCCCAAAGGCACTCGTACCAGCTGGATTATGAATGAGTATCGTCTCCCTCACCATGAAACCGAGAAATACCAAAAGGTACACATTTTTTTAAAGTCTTTCTAGTTTTATTTCATATAGACATAGATATATAACCCTAGCTACTTTGATGCCTTACAAATTGAAATGAATGATCAATCCCTAGATTGTCGTTTGAATTTTATTTTCTTATATGATTGGTTTATTTATTTTTCATTTTGGAATTGATTCTATAAGATCCAAAAATGCTTGTGAGTTATCTAATTAAATGCAAGGTGGCGTTTGCGCTTAAATCCTGAACATGTTCATGCCATACGCATGAACTCTTTAAATTGTTAGCCATGGCCCATATGCATAGTAGAATGCATTAATAAGATAGTTACTTACATGTCTATATACTCAGACCACTTCCATTGGAGGTCCTTAGGAAGGGTCCTTAACAAAAAGTGGTGGGGGTAAAAACCCCAATTTAAGGAGCGGTCCTTACACTGTTTCGTGGGCCCAACTGACACGTGGCGGCCCACGATTGGTTAGTTTTTAATTTTTTTTTTTTTTTTAAAAAAAAATCAAAAAAAAAAAAAAGTTAAGGACCGATGGAGATGCTCTCACAAGTCACAAGTATCACATTGTTTCTGCAGAGGCTTAGTGTTATTAGGGCATCCACAACCGTGGATTCCCCTCGGAGTCCTTAGGAATAATGTTTTTAATTTTTTAATTATTATTATTTTTTTCTTTCAGATTTTAAGAAAAAAAAAATTAAAAAAAATAAATATCAACCAATCACGGACCGCCACGTGTCGTGAATAGTATAAGAATCGATCCTTATATAAGGATTTTTTTGGATGAATCCTTAACTTTTTTGATTATTTAATTATTATTTTTCCTAAGGATTCCGCTAAGGATCACCATTGCGGGTGCTCTTACAATTCATCACATTGCAATTTCTTGCTCTTTCTCACATTCATGACTTATATTTAACTTGCCTGACACTTTTTTGAAATTTCTTGTGGCATTTATATTGAATGTATAGCGGTATTGCTATATAAAAATAAATAAATTATGTATGAAAGTTATGAATGATTACGATATACGGAACACACCAAATTTTAAATGGTAATTTATTCACTGGCTGATACATACATTGTTTTTGGTTAGTTCGTATAGTAAGATGTCCACTATTTGAATGCATTATTACATTTGTGTACGTATTAGTTCTTATTAGATAGCTAATAAATATTCACCAAGCTTGACATAACTTTACAAATCTAAAATGTGTATGTTTTTACACACATCCAACTATATATTGTACTGGTTAAAATACATGACTAAGTAGAAAAATGTATAAATCAATTCTTAAATCTCCAATTGAAAATTGTGATTTGTGTAATATATATATATCCACGTCAAATGATAGTACTCCACCAATGAATTTTTACAAGTTTTACTGATATATATCTCATGTTTGATCACTGTGTACATGTATGTATATATATAGGCTGAGATATCATTGTGCCGAGTGTACAAAAGGCCAGGAGTAGAAGATCATCCATCCGTACCACGTTCTCTATCCACAAGACATCATAACCATAACTCAGCATCATCATCATCCCGCTTGGCCTTAAGACAACAACAACAACACCACCATTCATCTTCCTCTAATCATTCCGACAACAACCTTAACAACAACAACAACAACATCACCAACAATCTCGACAAGCTCTCAACCGAATATTCAGGCGACGGTAGCACCACAACCACCACAAACAGTAACTCTGACGTCACCATAGCTTTAGCCAATCAGAACATCTGTCGTCCAATGCCTTATGGTGCAAGCAACACACCTATTGTCTCCACAACTAATCAAGAAGATCATCATGATGAGACCGTGATTGTTGATGATCTTCAGAGACTCGTCAACTACCAAATATCTGATGGAGTTAATATCAATCACCAATACTACCAAATCGCTCAACAGTTTCATAATCAGCAACTAAACGCAAACGCAAACGCGTTGCAATTGGTGGCTGCGGCGGCGACTACAGCGGGGTTAACGCCTCAAACGCAGGCGGCGTTGGCAATGAACATGATCCCTGCAGGGACCATTCCAAACAATGCCTTGTGGGATATGTGGAATCCACTAGTACCTGATCATGGAAACAAAGATCATTATACTGATCATACTCCTTTCAAGTGATTTAATTAGATTTTTAATATTACCAGTAACTTCATAATGCTGCTTCATTATATATCTTTATGTATTCATTATATAATTAAACAATTTAGTTATAGCTATAGACTATGATTGGTTATTGCATTTTATGTAATGGAACTGATTTTCTACATATATCCATTTTATAAGTAATTTATATTTGAAACTTCTTTTTAATTCATTGGTATATAATAAACTAGGTCCTACAAACTCCGACTAAGGTATATATCCATCCGGTTAACACCATTTTTAACCAAATGAAGCTAAACACTTTGATCCAAAAATCGAACCAAACAAAAATAATTAAACTTGTTCGATTCCGTTTTTCATGTACAGAAACAAATCACAACAATATTACACTAATTAAAATCACAAATCTATAAAATACGTTTCAACAAATTGAATGGTAATTGGTTTTCAGCATATATATTTTTCTAATTCACAACTGAAATCAGAAGAGTCTGCTATTTTGTGTTTTTCATTTACCGTTATTTAAATTCTTTTGGCATTAAAAAAATTCTTTTGGCATTAAAAAAAATTCTTTTGGCATTGTCGTCCACACTAGATCCAAGTTTCTTCTTCTTCTTTCTTTTGACTAAAACAAATAAGATCCCAGTTGTTAAACCTGATTAGTGTGACTTTATAGATAAACAATCTACTAACTCTTAGATAAACTATCTACTAACTCTTAATAATTCAACAAATGATGACAAACTATATAAAGACGTTGGCTATTTTTTGTCTACGTGCGTAAGTATAAGACTTAGGGTTTGACAAAATAAAAACGTAGGGATGCAATGTAAAAAGACCATACGTTTTAAAAACAACAACTATGTTTAACTTTTCCACAAGATTTGGATACTAGCTAATGTCAGTCCACGACTAATAATAAAATGTATTTAATTTGACTAACCCTTGTTCAAATATGTCATGTGTATTTTATTTTAGAAATTTGTTTGATCGACATATGCATTGATGTTGTTCATATATAGTTATGCGTACAACAAGTGTTGTGAATATAGCTAGAAATGTTTTCCGTTTATTAGTTTTTTTCCCCATCGAAAAGCTGTCAACAGCATCCTCACCATCTAGAGTAACAATTGAGCATTTAACTCATCGTCTCTCTAGACTTATGAACAATCTTTTTTTTTGCTAAAGTTGTGAATATCATTAACTTGAATGAATTGAAGGTCTTATGAACAATCTTTGATAGTAATAGTTTTGGAGGATTCACAAATTAAAGACACAAAAGCATACACATGAAATCCAATATTATTACTCATCGATAAGTCCAAAGTACTCCACAATTGAGGTTCTTAGCAAGATGGATTCGTATATAAATGTGTGTAATGAGACTAAGAGGAGCTAACGTTGGAAGCTACCATTTTCTGTAACTCCCTACTCCCTCATTGCTATGCATACCTATTCACTACAAGAAAACAGGGCATATTCCGACGGAAATTCCGACAGAATCATATTTCCTCGAAATATTCCGACGGCATTCCGACAGAATTCCGAGGAAACTAAAAAATCGCATTTCCTCGGAATTTCGTCGGAAATTTCCGACGAAATTCCGAGGAAAAAATATTTGTCGGCAAAAACTGAGAACATTCCGAGGAAAAGTGTTTCGTCGGTTTTATTCCGACGTAATTCCGAGGAATTTATCCGTTAAAAGAGCCGTTGTGGGTAGCCGTTGTGGGTGTTGAATAATTCCGACGAAATTTCGAGGAGTCGTCGGAATTTCGTCGGAAATGCCGGCAGTGTTTCTTCTATAAATACCAGCACCCCTCACCCTCTTCTTTCACTCATTTTTTCATCTTCTCACTCACTTTACACACGAAATATATTCTAAAAATCATGTCTTCTTCAAATTATTATCGCTCTTGGATGGATCGACCTCATATAGATCCTAACACGAGTTTGCTTACGGATGAATATCAAGAAGGTATAACCGAATTCATGGGGCTAATTCAACGACAACCGGAAGCGAAAACGGGTATGTTAAGATGTCCTTGCTCTATTTGTAAAAATAAGAAGGTTATAAAAAAGTGGGATGTTTGGAAACATCTATATTTGAATGGGTTTACACGAAGTTACAAAATTTGGTATCATCATGGAGAAACTGATTATGAATATGGTAGTACTAGCGAACCTCAGACTGCGGATAGGTTAGAAGAACCAATTAGAACGAATGTAGATTATGGTATAGGTACTAAGCAGATGGTACATGATCATTTTAGAGAGGAAGAATTACCCAATGCAAAAGCTAGGAGATTTTTTGATATGTTGGATGCAGGCAAACAACCTTTGTACGAAGGTTGCAAAGATGGTCAATCGCCTTTATCATCGGCAACAAGACTGATGGGCATTAAAACAGATTATAATTTGGCTGAAGATTGTGTGGATGCGATTGCTGATTTTGTAAAAGGTGTTCTACCAGAAGATAATTTAGCTCCGGGTTCATACTACGAGGTTCAGAAACTTGTTGCTGGTCTTAGTTTATCGTATCAGGTAATGGATGTATGCACCGATAACTGCATGATATATTGGAGGGCGGATGAGAACCGGCTTCAGTGCAAATTTTGTGGGAAGGCTCGTTATAGAGATACTAGTGGAAGAGTTCCAGTGCCATACAAAAAGATGTGGTATTTGCCGTTGACATAAAGGTTGAAGAGATTATATCAGTCTGAACGCACAGCCCAACCAATGAGATGGCATGCGGAGCATTCAACAGAAGGTGAGATTAGACATCCTTCAGATGCAAAAGCTTGGAAGCATTTCCAATCAACATATCCAGAATTCACATATGAGAGAAGAAATGTCTACCTTGGATTATGTACCGATGGTTTTAGCCCATTTGGCAAGTATGGAAGACAATATTCTCTATGGCCAGTCATTCTTACACCATACAACTTACCGCCAAACTTGTGCTTGCGCCGAGAGTTTTTGTTTCTCTCAATTCTTGTTCCCGGGCCAGAGCATCCAAGGAGATCACTTGATGTGTTTCTTCAGCCACTAATATATGAGTTGCAACAACTATGGGCTCAAGGTGCTGAAACATACGATGTTTCGTGTAAGGAAAACTTTCAAATGCGGGCAGTACTTATGTGGACAATAAGTGATTTTCCAGCATATGGTATGTTATCTGGATGGACAACGCATGGAAGGTTATCATGTCCATATTGTCAAGATAACACAGATGCTTTCCAACTAAAACACGGAAGGAAAACGTGTTGGTTTGACTGTCACAGGAGATTCCTACCACCTGATCATCCATATCGTAGGAGTAAGACTTTGTTTACGAAGAACAAGAAGGTGTTTGATAGTCCACCTCCAGAAATTTGTGGGGCAGATTTGTTGACACAGTTAAGAGATTTTGGTGCAGAAAGGACGCCAGATGTTGGTGGACATGTGCATTATCCAGTAGATGGTGTTGGAGAACTACACAATTGGCACAAGAAGAGTATTTTCTCGGATCTACCATACTGGAAGGATCATCTGCTGTGGCATAATTTAGATGTCATGCATATTGAGAAGAACTTTTTTGACAACATCATGAACACAATCCTTAACGTCCAAGGTAAAACAAAAGATAATTTGAAGTCAAGACTTGATTTAGTCGATATATGTGCTCGTTCTGAACTTCATGTTGATGAGAATGGTAGGGCTCCTGCTCCCATATACCGACTGGATGCAGCAGCAAAATATGCGTTCTTTGATTGGATTTCAAACGATGTGGAATTTTCAGATGGTTACGCATCTAATTTGCGTAACTGTGTTGACAAAAGAGAAGGAAAGTTTATTGGCTTGAAGAGTCACGATTGCCATGTAATGATGCAGCGCCTCCTTCCGTTTGCCTTCTCGGGACTATTACCACGAAATGTTCATGAAGCAATTGCAGGGATAAGTGTTTTTTTCCGTGATTTATGCACGAGATCAGTGACTCCAGAAGGTATCCAAAATTTGAAGTCTAACATCCCTGTGATCCAGTGTAACCTCGAGAAGATATTTCCTCCATCATTTTTTGATGTTATGGAACATCTTGTTATCCACTTGGCAAGAGAATTGAAACTTGGTGGTCCTGTGCAGTATAGATGGATGTATGTTTACGAGCGGTATATGTTTCATCTAAAGAAGAAGGTGAAGAATTTAAGCAAGGTGGAAGGATCTATTGTCGCACAGATGATCAATGAAGAAACTTCAAACTTTGCAGAGTACTACTTTCCAGCAGAAGTACAGACAAAAAACCGAAAACCTGCTCGGCATGATGATAGAGGCGAAAAGGCAACATATTATGTTACGGTTCCAAACATCTTCACAGATGTCGGATGACTCAGCGGAAAATCAAAGGATCGTCGACCTACTGAGCAGGAGCACAGTCATTTGCAAACATATCTGCTCACCAACTGCAAAGAAATTCTTCAATATGAGAGGTACATATATAAATATGTTTAACAATTATTATTTTTACAAGTTGTAATTTAAATCTTAATTAATTTTATTTATGTGTACAGGATTTTTATGGCTGAAAAGCGGTTCACTCATAGACACGCAACAGAAGAAGAACTTGAAGAACTGAAGCAGAGAGAATTTGCTGCTTGGATGCATGGTTATGTGAGTACTTTAACCCTTGTATATTAATCAGATGTTATAATAATCCTTAGAATATTGCTATAACATATTTTCTATTAATAGGTGTATGCTGCAATTGCCAGAGGTGAAACATTTGATGATTGGATACGCGAGATGGTATGTGGACCACAACATGTTGTGAAGTCATATCCGAGATTTTGTACTCGAGAATATGCATTCACAACTCAAAAGAGAAGACGTTCAAGTACAACTTATGATGCTGGTGTCTCGTCTGCATCTGGAGATGATGTGTACTACGGGAATATACGCGAAATTTTGGAGATCAAGTATCCGGGCATGGTTGGATTGCGGTGTACGGTTTTCTATTGTGATTGGTACGATAACACTGCAGATCGAGGCGTGAGAACAGATGCATTTGGTGTTACATCAGTACATTCGAGACGAAAGCTGCAATATTATGATCCTTTCATTCTTGCTTCGCAGGCCGATCAGATAACTATATATATGTCAATTTATTCATAATGATTCTTTGTCTATATATTATTATTATTACTAATTTACATATAAATTTGTAATATTTTAAAGGTTTGCTATATCAAGTATCCTCGAGTTAGGAGAAGAGATGATCCATGGGTTACTGTTACATCACTCAGCCCGAGAGGGCGAGTTCAGGGAAGTTCTGATCAAGATCCACTACAACCAAGCACATCCGGAAACTTAAATGCAGCTGAAGATTTAGCAAACGCTGAGTTGGTAGTCGATTTAACCGACTTTGGAGAGGAAGCTGTAGTTCACGAAGAGGATGAACCTGTGATTGGAGAATTTCACCAAGATTCAGATTCAGATTCATCCGGTGATGACTCGGAATCAGAATAGAAACCACGTCACAGGTTTTTTTTTTTTTTTTTTTAGTTTTTCCGAGGAAATTCCGAGGAAATAAGGGTTAGTCCTCGGAATTCCCTCGGAAACTACCTTTGTACATTTCGGATTTGGGGTTTAGTTTTAGTGGCAAAAGTTTCCTCGGAATTCCCTCGGACATTTCCGAGGAAATTCCGAGGAAAAGGAGAGTGTCCTCGGAATTTCCTCGGAAAGGTCCGAGGAAATTCCGAGGAAAATGGATATTTATACAAAGTTTTTTTAGTTATAAAACGATTTTTATATTTATATTTATAAAAATCATTTGTATATTTATATTTACCATTTTTAAAAACTATTTGCAAAACTTTGTTTTACAAATAGGTCTAGTGGCGAGAACCATGCTAGACTTCGTCGTTCTGCACCACGAGGTCGTAGTGGTTCGTCCTCCCGCTCTCGAGCTTCTTCATCATCTATGAACCAAGCTGATGGGGAGTATGGTCACCCTCTCGTTCCTCCGGTTGTTCCGGGAGTTATGCCTGTTGAACAGTTGGTTCAGCAGCCGGGTCGGGAACATCTTCTCGTTCTCACTCCGTATCCACAAGGCCCTCACCAAACTTGGTAAAACTTTTTTTTCGTTTTTATTTTAAATTTTATTTCATTATATTTTTTTATTCCTATTTTTCTTTTATCTTAGGTTTGACTGATCGGAGAACGGGATCAGCACCTTCAGATGGGATATCCTACCTTCAGAGGGGATATTTCAACCGAATGATGTACTCGACCCTCTAGAGGGGATATCCTACCTTCTCCAATTTTCCTTTTGATGATCGGGAAATGTGGTTCCGTCAGTTTGCAGTAAATTTTAATTTTTTTAACTTATTTTGTAATCTTTAACATAATTTTTTTTACTAATTGTGTATTTTTTCAGCAAGAATTCAACTGGAATTCTGATCAGACAGACTTCATCCGTCACCACTTCACCCACAAAGTCATGGATAATTATGGGAAGCAAATATATGAGTGGAAGCAGAAGTGGCACAAAGGAAAGACACCAAAATCGATTAACAAGACGGTGTGGGCGGAGTTGATACAACACTGGGAGAAGGAGACGTCCCAAGACCGATCGGTGACCAACTCTGGCAACCGAAAGAGCGAGCGTCGCGGGAAGGGCATGTACAAGCACAACTTAGGTGCCCATAGTATTCACACTCTCGGAGATCGAATGGTAAGTTAAATCTAATTTGTATTTCAAATCTTTAAACATTTTTATTTTAATTTTTAATGCATTTCTTACATTTTTTAGGCGGAAGAAAATGATGGTGTGCCGGTTGATGATCTCGCCCTAATGAGGATGGCGTATACCAACAAAAAGACCGGCGAGATTTCTGATGGTGTTGTGAGGGAGGTGATCGACCTGGTCCAAAGTCAGAAGGATGAAGAAGAGTTTCGCCTCTCTCAGCTTGTCTCTAATGAGGACGCCACTACTGCTGGTTCCAGCAACCTGTCTCGAGGTCAAATAAACGATAAGAACTTCATTTTTATTTTTACTATATTTTTTTCATTTTTATGTTTACTTCTACTAAAATCATTATGTTTTCTTTTCAGGCGGTTCCAAAGAGAAAAGGGCGTTTGTTCGGTTTGGGTCATCGATCTCCGTCGGTTGCTTCTTCTTCATCGGTGCCCTTTGCTGATCCTGCAATTATGGAGCAGCTACAGAACAAGGATGACCGGATCTCAGCATTGGAGACCCAGATGGCCGCCCAACAAGCTAAAGTGGACGCATCAGAGAGGGCGAATGCACAAATGATGGAAATGATGAGACAAATGTTCCCCGACCGTTTTTAGTTTGTGTTTTTTTAATAAAGAAAAGAATAACTAAGATAGATAGATTGTGTTGTGATGGGATGAGAGTTGAGATGAGATTGGATTTGATTTGAGATTGAGTGATTTGGAATGAGATGCAACCCCTCTATTTATACACAGGTGAAGGCCTCCAAAAGCTCCAGACATGATGATGAAAGGTGAGTTGGTGCATTTGGTGAGGTAGGTGCAGTAGGTGAGGTTGGTGAAGTTGGTGAAGTTGGTGGCCGCGGGACGTCAATCGATCGATGCATTTTTGGATGAAAATGCATCGATCGATGCATGATGGTACGATTTTGGAGTTTGGTTCAATCGATCGATTGTGTTTCACAATCGATCGATCACTTTAGCTCGGCTTCTTCCGCAGTTATGCATCGATCGATGGGTTTTTATAGTAAAACTCCATCGATCGATTGGACTTTGTGGCTCGTCTTTCGGTTTGATCCGTTGTTCGTTTCTTGCTCTAACTCCTTTGGATTGGTACGGATTTCTTCGGAATTCCGGTATGTGGTTGCCAATGGTTCCTAACGCGCTTTATTACCTAATTACCTGAAACACAACGGAAAACAAACGAGTAATCGAGAAAAACATAATAAAACAGATAACTAAACACGTAAAAACCTAGATACATCAGAGATCGAATGGTAAGTTAAATCTAATTTGTATTTCAAATCTTTAAACATTTTTATTTTAATTTTTAATGCATTTCTTACATTTTTTAGGCGGAAGAAAATGATGGTGTGCCGGTTGATGATCTCGCCCTAATGAGGATGGCGTATACCAACAAAAAGACCGGCGAGATTTCTGATGGTGTTGTGAGGGAGGTGATCGACCTGGTCCAAAGTCAGAAGGATGAAGAAGAGTTTCGCCTCTCTCAGCTTGTCTCTAATGAGGACGCCACTACTGCTGGTTCCAGCAACCTGTCTCGAGGTCAAATAAACGAGCTCGTTGAATCGGTAAGAACTTCATTTTTATTTTTACTATATTTTTTTCATTTTTATGTTTACTGCTACTAAAATCATTATGTTTTCTTTTCAGGCGGTTCCAAAGAGAAAAGGGCGTTTGTTCGGTTTGGGTCGTCGATCTCCGTCGGTTGCTTCTTCTTCATCGGTGCCCTTTGCTGATCCGGCAATTATGGAGCAGCTACAAAACAAGGATGACCGGATCTCAGCATTGGAGACCCAGATGGCCGCCCAACAAGCTAAAGTGGACGCATCAGAGAGGGCGAATGCACAAATGATGGAAATGATGAGACAGATGTTCCCCGACCGTTTTTAGTTTGTGTTTTTTTTTAATAAACTTGTTTAATGTTTTTCTTTTAATTTGTAAAACTTTTAATATTATAATATATGTTTTCTATTATTTGGGCTTAAATTTTATTTTTAAAAATTAAATTAAAAATACAAAATATATAAAATATATTTTAAAAAAAAAATAATTTACGATTATTCCGAGGAAACCTTTCCGAGGACATCATTTCCTCGGAAATTTCCGACGAAATGATGTCCTCGGAAATGAGTCCTCGGTAAGGGCATTTCCGAGGGTTTAGTTTCCTCGGAAATATCCGAGGGGCATATTTCCTCGGAATATTCCGAGGAAACACTTCTTCGGAAATGTCCGAGGCAATTCCGAGGAAATCTCCTATGAAAATGTTCCTCGTAATTTCCTCGGAATGTCTGACGAAATTCCGACGAAATACATTTTTCCGACGAGATATTTCCGACGAACTTTTTCGTCGAAATACCGTCGGAATTGACGTATTCCGACGAAATTTCTACGAATTTGGCCATCGGAATAACGCTGTTTTCTTGTAGTGATTCATCCAAAATCTTCAAACTTAGTGATATCTTAAACTGTTTTCCATTTCTTTATGTCTTGCACTTAAATTAAAAACTCTATTTATATGTTTGTTTAATCTATCTCAATAAAGTTTTATAGAGTCTATTATTGTTTTGAAACTTTTAACACGTAGTTCATCCAAAAGCGTTTTTCTCCCAGTGTTTAAAGACAAATAGCTTCATCTGCTTCTACTGTCTTTTTAAGAGAAAAAGAACCTGCAACCTTAAATTTTTTTTTCCAGTACTAGCTTATAAGACCATGATTATCGGTGGGGTGGATGGATTTCTTAGAGGGTGGGAAGGAGGTGGGATCCACACAAAAACACAAAAACTACCTCCCAAACTCATCAATTAAGAATCAATCACTAAAAGATTTTTGCATTGTTCGCAGACCTCCTTTGACACATGCCGATCCGCAATTGATATTTTTTTAATATTTTTTTAATTAGGTAAAAAATAAATAAGAAACCCACATCGGCTTTACCGACAATCATCCTCTAAAGTATGATCATTGCTTCAGATCTCACAGCACCCATTACTCCTAGGTTGCAAAAGCCCATTACTCTTTATTAGGCCAGACATTTCACCCTTCATATTCCGGTAGACCTAGGGTGTGTTTTAGGGAACTAAACCAAAATTCATTATGGGTGTATTCAATGTCTAAACCCCTGACATTATTTGTTAACTGATTTGTATATGTGTCATCACCATATTCATTTTCAACAAAAACAATTATGACATGATTATTAAAACTGATGACATGATTATTAAAAATGATGACATGATAATGATTTATTTATAGGAAAAATTTCAAGTTTACCACTTTTGTTGTACCACTTTTCATTTTTACCTTCATTAAATAGACATTTTCAAAATACCATTTTTTAAGAGACAATATTTTTAAAATTTAATTAAAATCTTAAATCTTACATTCCTAAACCTTACCCCCACCCTACACCACCCCTTAACTCTAAACTCTAAGTCTTAAATTAATCAACCCAAGAGTTATAAGTGTGTTTTTTCATCTTAAAAATAAGGATAAAAGTGATTAAAGTATTTTTGAAAAGTGGTACAAGGAAAGTGGTATTTTTGACAATTTCTCTTTAATTATGTCATGTAATTTTTCTTGTAAAAGTTTTATATTTTTGCAATATTTTTTTTACATATGGTAACGACTATTAACTCATATCACCATTAATATAAATTTTTATATAGATATTTATTTTGATAAACTATTTAAATATATTAATAACTTACATTTTGAAGAAAAAACAGTAAAAATGTAAAATAAGTAAGCTAAGTAAATAATAAAAATAATATAAAATTCATAATTTAAACTAATTAAGTTAAGATATAAAATCAATAATATCCAATATAAACTATTTTAAAAAAATAAAAAAAAATTATATTTAAATTTATTATTTATTGAATGACACATAAATATTATATTATTATAATTTACATATCTAAATATAGATATGTTTAAAATAGGTGATAAAATATATTTCAATAAGAATAATAAAAAATATAATATAATATAAATTAAAATTTTATTTTTATAAAATGTAGTTTTAATTTTAGTGAAATTTAAATAAAATCAAAGTGAAATTGTTAAACTAAATAAAAAAGAAAAGAGAGAGAAGAAAAACCATTTGTTATTTATGTTTTCTACATCAATAAAGTTGAAATAGAAAAGTAACATATTACTGTAAACTTAATTATTTAAAAAAATAAAATAAAATTTTATATTTAAAATTATTATTTCTGTGCTTGACGTAGAAAAACTCATAGTTTTATATAAATGAGAAGTTTAATATGAATTTTAATAAATCAACTTCGAATATTATCTAAAATCATCAGATTTAATCTTTATTCTTTTAACTAATTTTTATTCAAACACTTTAAAATCATTTGGAAACTTCACAACTTAAATATTTTTAATAATAATGAATTTCAAAAATATTTATGGAGCATCAAGTTAATAATAATAAATTTTAAATGAATTTTAAAAATTAATATATGAATAACAGTAACTTTATTTTAATACATATCACCTCAATTTATCAGGTGAATATTACATACATATATTATATATTGCATTCTTCATTTTCTAAAATTATAAATAGTTGATTTTAACTATAAAACGAATTAAACTGAATACAATACAATGAATATTAAGTTTTAATGTTTATAAAATCAAATTAAAGTGAACCAAACTGAGATACAAATACTGTAACTCTCATTATGATATTCTCACATTTCATAGTATAAGTGGTAAAAAATTGCTAGGGAATTTTTAAAAATACCACTTTCCTTTTACCACTTTTCATTTTTACTTTCATTAATGAGACATTTTCAAAAATACCACTTTTTTAAAAGACATTTTTTAAAAAAATTAATTAGAATCCTAAATTTTAAATTCCTAAACCCTACCCCCATCCTACACCATCACTTAACTCTAAACCCTAAGTCTTAAATTAATTAACCCAAGGGTTATAAGTATATTTTTCCCTCTTAAAAAACAAAGGTAAAAGTGATTAAAGTATTTTTGAAAAGTGGTACAAAGAAAGTGGTATTTTTGATAATTTCTCAAAATTGTTTCAAAATATAAGTTATTTTAATATTTTTATATTTAGTAGATATATGTGACTGATTAAATTATAATGTTTTTTTGGTAATTGGTTGAATTCATATACTAAATAATATTTTTTTTAAACAACTTTCGTAATACTAATATTTTAAAATAAAAAATATTTATGTTGTGAAACAATGGAGTATTTATCAAGACTTGGAGTAGTATATGAATACACATGTTGTCTTTGTTGTATATACATAGTAGTTATGTGTCTCCCTAAAATTGTCTCTTTTTAATTCGATTTTAGGGTTTCTATAGTCTCCTCTCTATTTTTCCTTTTCCCAAATTTCCCCCAAATTAAATTTCTCTTTTAGAAATTCAACTCCTCAGAGTCCGAAACCCAAAAGTGAAAATTTTCCCTTCTGGGGTCCTTTTCGTTTCATTGAGACAATTCTTAGACAATTCTTCTCAGATTTTGATTTCAACCGGGACAGTCACCTTCGCCGGCGATTGTGATACTAATTTATTCTCCGGTCTGTGAAGTTGTTTGGTTGATAAAAATGGAGGGGAATACTAATCATCATATACCTCGAACTGTAGAAGAGGTCTTTAGCGACTTCAGAGGTCGACGAGCTGGTCTCATTAAGGCTCTCACTATCGGTTAGTTTGCTCTCCTCTCTCTCTGTTCTTTCCTGTTTTGTCCGATTCTGACCTGTTTTGTTCTCTCCGACAAGTTTATTTTTTTGTGGGTTTCTTGGTGAGTTTTGACATTTCTTTGTTTTGTTGTATTTTTTTTTTCATGCAGATATGGTGAAGTTTTACCAAACATGCGATCCTGGTGAGTTATTTCTTCTTCAGTGTTTAATTACAGTCCATTAACTTGTTTAGTTGATTACAATTGTTTCATAGTAAAAGTGTTGTATCGTTTTCGTTACTTCAGATCTCACTTAAAGGGTAAAAGCTTTCACTTTTCAGTAGTTTAATTTGTTTGGTAAAAGTTTAATTTTTCTTTTTTATCATAGTAACTGTTTATTTTGTTTATACAACTTTTCTCTAGTGTTCAAAGCTTTATCTTGGATGATCTTGTTCCTCTGATTGTGGTGTGTCCTTAAAGATATAGTTAGTATTCTAAATAAGGTGTTTTGTTTTGTTTATGCAGAGAAGGAGAACTTGTGTCTCTATGGACTTCCAAATGAGACATGGGAGGTTAATCTTCCCGTCGAGGAAGTTCCTCCTGAGCTTCCTGAACCTGCTTTAGGCATCAATTTCGCTAGAGATGGGATGCAAGAAAAAGACTGGGTTTCTCTGGTTGCTGTTCACAGTGATTCCTGGCTGCTCTCTGTTGCCTTCTACTTTGGTGCACGTTTCGGGTTTGGTCAGAATGAGAGGTAAAGTTTCCTTCCCAGTTCACTCTTTTGCGATTATTGTGTCTCACATTGGGTACTCATGTGTGGTAAAGGTTATAATGACTGTTCTAGCATCCTCTTGTCTTGGCTAGGTGCTGATAATACACAATCTCTGTGTGTGTGTTTTAGTAACCTCCTTGATGTTGTCCGATGGGTTGAGTTCTGTTAAAACTCTTTTTGTAAGTAGTTCCGGTTTCTATCTTTTGCTTCATGAGACAAAGTTGAAGCTACAAGTGTTATGAATCCCACCAAACTGGACCAGTGTTGTTTGAGTTACACATAGGATTCAGGTCAATAGATGTGCTATGTGTCTGATTCTGCTTAGTATTTCTTGTACTTAGCCTAGGCAGTTTGCATTGGGGATTGTAGCATTTGCTGTGTTGGCAGCTCGGAAACAATTTATGTATATGTTAGCTGCGAGCAAACATGTATATGAATCAAAGTCTATGTATATGTTGTTCTTTTGGGGGATTGAACTAATGAACTTTATCGAGTTCTTCTATGGGATTAAGTCTCCTACGCATCTAGTAACCATTACTCACTTGCCTCTTAAGCTTATCTGAGGTATTGGTTCCTTTACAGGAAGAGGCTCTTTCAGATGATAAACGATCTCCCAACCATTTTCGAGGTTGTGACGGGCAATGCAAAGCAATCGAAAGATCAATCTGGCACCATCAGCAACAACAAAACAAAAGCAAACCTAGTAGCTTGAATGTATCTTCTGTTTATCTAATGATATCCCTCTCTCACTCTTCATCTTTTGATAACCTCTTAACTCTTTGAATAAATCCCTCAAAAAGGTTTCGAAGATGTCATCTCCACGGCCTAAAGAAGAAGATGAGAGTGAAGAAGACGAGGAGGACGAAGAGGAAGAACAAGGTGCGGTTTGTGGCGCTTGTGGAGACAACTACGGTGCCGATGAGTTTTGGATATGCTGCGACGCGTGTGAGAAGTGGTTCCATGGAAAATGTGTGAAGATAACACCTGCAAAAGCAGAACACATCAAACATTACAAATGCCCAAGTTGCAGTAACAAGAGAGCCAGACCTTGATGTTACATAAACAACCAGAAGAAAAAAAGGTAAAGTATTCTTTGAAAGAAAATGAAGAAAATCACAGGAAAGGGCCTTAGAAGATTTAAGAAGGTAAAAGATGCTACTCCTCTCTCTCTCCCTTTTTAATTGTTTAGTTTTTTAATAATGGATTGAGATTACTTTATTTAGTACAGTTGTTGTCCTTGTTCAGAAAGTATAATGGATTTTCTTCTTGTTAATGTCAATGCTACAACTACCAATGTGCATGTTTGAGGTTATTTTAGTCCTTTTCATCTACAGTAATTTGGACCATTGCATTTAACTAGGTCTTTTATTATTTCTAACTTAATTATTATTGAATATATACACTAACCTACAATTAAGGAACTAAATAAATAATCTATTATTTTTTTTAAATAATTAATTCAATTTATATTTACATTAAATTTGAATAATTAATTAATTATATTTATATCAAAATTTACTTCAAATAAAAAAATAATTATATAAAATATTTATCGAAAAATTATCCGCGTTTTATTAGAATCTAGTTTGTTATTAAGACATAGTCTATTGTGTACAATATAACTAAAGTTGAAAGATTCTGGACAAACTATTAGTATTTTTTGTTATTTTGCTGCTTTATATATCTCTCTCATGTAACTTTTGGATGAAACAAAAAAGGTATTTTTTCAATGATTTTGTTATAAGGAAATCTTTCAAAAAATAATCATTTTTGAAGTTTTTGTAACAAAAATAACTTCCAAGAATAATTTTTTAAAAATTAATATTTTTTTTTCAGTTTAAACCTTAACCCCATAATTCTAAATTCCAAATCTAAATTAGTTAGTTTAAGGGGTATGAATGTATATTTACACCTTTTGATAAATGTTATTTTGATCATTTTCTTTTTTTAAGGGTTATTTTGATGACAAAAACTTTTTAATGTCTATCTTAAGATATTTCTTTTTTGTGTGTGGGTTATTGAGTTCAACATTTTTTTGACGTTCAATTATTACCCAACATACATAATCTTTGTAATCTCCATTTATATGATAAGGTGAGGTTTAAGACAGATTCCAACAGACCAAACTGTTCGTTTAGTCTTTGAATACACGATTTTCTTTTCCTTGTACAAATAATAAGAAAGTGTGATAGTGATCTGAATATAAATATTACGTTTCCGAAAATGAAATGTATTAATTCATATTGGATTATGACTTTAGATTTGGGAAATCATTGTCAGTCAGGTTTACAGTTCCATGGATCCCATTTTCTTTTATTTTGTAACACAAACTTTCATTTACTTCTCAAAATCATTCGACTATAATTAAAGAGGAGAGTTTAACCAAACTCTACATACCTAAGACAACAATACATGAAAGATAGATATAGAGAAATCTCTTAAAAAATGACAGTGAATTCGAAATAATGTTCAAATGCACCAAAGCAATGTTCACGACACCATCAGAATCTTGAGATATTGCCACAATGGACCATGACGTTAACATCCAAATATCCAATCACACCTCAATACCTCATAATACCGCTGCAATGACATTTGTTACATTTTTAGACTCCGAACTGGTGAAAGATTATAGATGAGGACAACCACCTCTATTAAAAGTTTGCTGGGAAAACATTCCTCATAAAAGAGGCATGGGAGAAAAACATTAATATACATAAAAATTGTATTTATATAAAATGGAATCCTCACTCTATTGTAATTCAAAAAAATAAAACTAAAATAATTAAACAAAATCAAAAGAAACAAGATTACCAAAAAATTGTTGCGATTTTGTCTTTTTCAAACCGATAAAGTTAAAATATATTTAAAATAGTCATAATTTAAATTAAAGGATAAAAATATATTTAAAATAAATAATCACTAAATATAATATAATATAAAAATTGAATTTATATAAAGTGTAATTATAACTCTATTAAAATTTGAATAAATTGAAATTAAAATAATCAAACCAAATCAAAAGAAACAAGATTACCAAAAATAGTTATGATTTTCAAACCAAATAAATTTATGATTTTAATAAAATTTAAATTTATATTTATTTTAGGTAAAATATTTTAAACTAGTAAAAATCTTAATTAACCTAATGAACCAATAACTGCTAATAAATTTTAAGCATTTAATCATCAACAAAAGTTTTAATTGATTAGTATTTTTTTAGTTTTTCTTTTGTTAATACAAAATTACCATTAATTATAATATATATATATATATATATTAATATAAAATATGATATATAAGTTAATGTAAAAAATAAAATAAAATTATATTTACCTAACGTTTTATTAATGTGATATATATATATATCATATTTTATTTTAGTGATGATATATGAGTTATTAGTTATTAATATATTTTAAAAGTTTTACCAGAAATAAATATTTATATAAAATAAATTTTTTAATGATTGTATAATATTTATTAGTCTTTGCCATATTTTAAGTTATTGTTAAAAAGTATAAAATTTTATAAGGATATTTTACATGTTACAATTAAGTTGATGTCATGTCATAATTTTCTAAAGGTATGTCATTATTTTTGGTGATAATGAATATGGTGATGACATATATGCAAATCAATTTAAAAATAATGTTTAGGAAATATGAATTTTTATCAAAATTTGTTATGTCACAATTAGATTGATGTCATGTCACAATTTTCTAAAACTATGTCATTAGTTTTTGGTGAAAATGAATGTGATATTAACACATATTCAAATCACTTTGCAGATAATGTTTATGAAATTTGAAAACTCGGCTGTGTTAGATTAGTCGTTTGTATTATTATGTCTATGAAGATTTGTTGAGAACTTTCAAAAGTTTTCTACAAACGTTACATTTTTTGTGAACAATTTTACAGTTCTCTAGGAAATTACATGTTTATAAAAGAACTTACATATTCTCAAACAAAAAAAAAAGACATTGAATGTTTTGCGACCGCTAAAGACCTTACATATTCACAAGCAAAAATAAAATTTGGGTTGCTAGTGAAGTTACTTAGACACAAGAATATATAAGGTCTATCTGTGGACTCATAAAGTTAAATATTTATTTGATTACATTGGGTGAATGATGTAATAAAGTAAATCATTTAATCCTCTATATATTAATCCTGGAGCATTACAACTTCTAAGTGTAGCCACGTGTCATCACCAGAATGACTTTCAGAATCCTTAGAAAAAAATTGGTCCATCTAAATATAGATTATACTTTTATTAAATTAACATTCGTATTGATTAGTAGTGCATAAAAGGATACTTTACATTCTTCCCTTAAATAAAAGCTACGAAATTGCCTAATATGATTAACATATATGTGATAATTAATGTTTTGAATAATAAAGATTTGATAATATTTTTTGTATTCTTCATCATTTTTGTTTAATTTATGTTATTAAAAATATTAAACAATCATATTAACCATGTAATAAAAAATCTAGATTTTTTTCTTATATGTTATATTTTAAATTTTTCAAAACGCCTATAAATTACTAAAACAGTTAAAATCCTTACAATAAAATTTTCTGGGAACAATGTTTTTATTTTTGAACGTTATAACATTTAAGTGTGGCCACGTGTTATTATATATTTTAAGGATGTCTCAGATTTCTTAAAAATAAATTGGTATATCTAAATATAAATTATATTTTTATTAAATTAATATCAAATTGATTAGTACTGCATAAAAAATATTCTTCATTCTTTCTTTAAATAAAAACTACGGAATTACCTAATATAACTAACATATATATGAAACAAATGATTTTAAATAATAAATATTTGATAATAGTTTTTGTATCCTCCATCATTTTTTTAAATTTATACTATTAAAAAAATATAACAATCACATTAATTATATAATATAAAAATTTGGATTTTTTTTCTTATATGTTATATTTTGAATTTTAAAAATAATTATAAATTAATAAAACTATTAAAACTCTTTCAATGAAAATTTGTGAACAATGGTTCTACCTTTTTTGTTATAAAAAATACAAATGATAAAAAAATAATACATGTTATATAAATATGAAGTATCATTTAATATATATCATATTATATATATATACTTTAATTTGTTTAAATTAAATATATATCATATAAAAATACATACATGTTAATTTTGAAATTTCATTGAAAAGGTATTGCGATCTGGAAATTTTAATTTTGAAATTTGCATTAAATTATATACATAATATTTATTTGCTTAACAATTATTTAATATATTTATTATTTCATAATACTAAATGAAAAATAAATAAATAATGATGTGTAAAAATGATTTGTATAAATAATGTTCCTCTCACATAATGTGTGGATCTCTATTGATGTATTACATTCAAAATCTTTTCTCAATTAATCGAAGCTCATGCATTTTGCAAAAGTTTGTGCGAAATTAAAACAAAGACAAAACAGATGTGAGTTAATAGAAATACTATCGTAAGCACAAATATTTTAGATTAAACAAGAAATCACCCATGAAAAATCAAAAAAATTTGAGATCAACCAAAACCCTAATTCCCTTTTCAATTGCAAGTCAACACTTTAATGTTTGTCCTTAAATGATTTTGAAATAAATAAATATATATTCAAACTACATATATATATATATTTATTTCAATATCATTCAATTTAATATATATATATATATATCATATATAAAATACATAAAATGTTTATTTCAAAATTTATATTAAGGTGGAAGCCTCGGTTAATAAATATTCATATTAGTAAAAATAATATTTTTGTTAGAGTAAATATAAAAATGTTAATACAATCATATGAGTACTAAGCTTCAATAAATAAATATTCATTTTAAAATATATTATATATCTATGTCAATATCATTTAATTTTAATTGTACTAATATAAAATAAATAAATAATTTATTTTTATTTTTATTACCATCGCCCGTTTTGATTTTTAAAATACATAAAATGTTTATTTCAAAATTTACTATGATGTGGAAGCCTCAGTTAATAAATATTCATATTAGTAAAAATAATATTTTTGTTACAGCAAATATAAAAAATGTTAATAAAACCATATGAGTACCAAACTTCAATAAATAAATATTCATATTAAAATATATTATATATCTATGTCAATATCATTTAATTTTAATTATATACTATAGAAAATAAATAAATAATTTATTTTAATTTTTATCAACAAAAAGTATTGTAACTAAAAAAAATATATTATATTTATTTATGTTCTTACTCGAATTTAATTATATATGTAATAGCTACTCGCTCTTCAATTATTCAATATATTTTAAAATTGTATAATATGTAAATTAACACAAATAAATAATAATATCTATAAATAATTTGTATACATAATTAATATACATTCCGCGCAAGCACGGATCTCAAATGTTATTTAATCATATCATTTCAAAAATATGATTCTTAATATCGAAGTGAGAGAGTGAATTATAACATTTAGATAATATCATTGAAGTTCAATGTAAATTAAATAGGTTTAAAAATATCAACAAACATGACCCTATAATCAACTTTATATTGACGGTCCATGATTATACGTTTGAAAGACTTATGACATGGTTGGACGATCAAAGTTAATATTCAATAATTATTAATATATAAATTTCATTCCGCGCATGCGCGCGGGTAATCACCTAGTAAATAGATATATTGGGATCACCCGCCCCACCGTGGCTCATCCTGCCGCGGTTTCCTTCTCCAGTGGATCTGTGCGGCAGTGCGGGTTAACCCGTTGTGACCCGCGGTGCTCAACTGTTGGGAAAATTACCCAATATTCTTCGTGAGATGAAGATGGGATTTAGACAACTAAGAGTTTAAGAAGAAGACTCTTAATATTTAGGAAAGGGATTTATTACAAAGATGAAATTTTAGGAAACTCTCTCTTACAAGTGTTTTCTCTCTTGTTTTTCTTTCTTTGCTTTTCTTGATTGATTACAAATGAACTAAACACCCCTATTTATACTAATGGAAAGGTAACTATTAAAAATTCTACACACTTCTTTCTCTACACACTTCCTTTTCTACACACTTCTTTTTCTACACACTTCTTTTTCTACACACTTCTTCATCTTTCTCCACTTTCCACATACTTCTTTTTCTACACACTTCTTCATATTTCTCCACTTTTCTCTAGATTTTTCTTCTTCTTGGGCTAAGGTTAATTGGGCTTAAGGAGGAAAACCCAACAAATCTCCCCCTTTCCGACTTAGCCCGAAACCGTTGTCATGCCGGTGCCTTTGCAGCAATCTTCAAACTTCTTGATCGGTAGTACTTTGGTCATAAAGTCTGACCAGTTTTCATCTGTGTGTACTTTGTTGAGATGTATGAACTTCCCTTCAAGAACTTCTCGTATCCAATGATGCCGAATATCAATGTGCTTTGAGCGAGAATGAAATGTTGGATTCTTTGCTAAGTGAATAGCACTTTGGTTGTCACACATCAAGTTGTACTTGTCTTGCTTTACTCCCAACTCAAGTAAGAGGTTCTTCATCCATAACATCTCCTTGCATGCTTCCGTTGCTGCGATATACTCTGCTTCCGTGGTGGATAAGGCAACACACTTTTGTAGCTTAGATTGCCATGAAACAGCTCCCCCTGCAAAGGTAACCACAAATCCTGAAGTTGATTTTCTCGAGTCTTTATCACCAGCCCAATCTGCATCGGTGTAACCGTTCAGCTCAAGTTTTCCATTGCCAAAGCATAGACACCTCTTCGTTGTGCCTCGTAGATAGCGTAGGATCCACTTAACTGCTTTCCAATGCTCCTTTCCTGGATTTGCTAGAAAGCGACTCACAACTCCTACAGCATATGCAATGTCGGGTCTGGTGCACACCATGGCATACATGAGACTGCCCACTGCTGATGCATATGGGGTAGTCTTCATTTCTTCTTTCTCCTTCTCACTTGTTGGACTTTGTTCTGAATTTAGCTTGAAATGTCCAGCAAGTGGAGTATTTACCGGCTTTGCTTTGTGCATGTTGAATCTCTCCAACACCCTTTCAACGTATCGTTCTTGGGACAACCATAAAAGTTTCTTTGGCCTGTCCCGAGTTATCTTCATTCCAAGAATCTGTTTAGCTTGCCCCAAATCTTTCATAGCAAAAAACTTTCCTAAGTCATTCTTCAATGCGGCTATCTTGTTGCGGTCTTGGCCCACAATCAGCATATCATCAACATAAAGTAATAATATGAGAAAGTCACCGCTTTCGTACCTCTTTATGAAAGTGCAATGATCATTCTTGGTTTTCTTGAAGTTATGATCCACCATGAAAGAGTCAAACTTCTTGTACCATTGTCTTGGGGCTTGCTTGAGACCATAAAGACTCTTCTTTAATCGGCACACCAAGTCTTCTTTTCCTGGGACCTTGAATCCTTCGGGTTGCTCCATATAGATTTCCTCCTCGAGGTCACCATGTAGAAAGGCTGTCTTAACATCGAGTTGTTCAATCTCTAAGTCTAGGACCGCAGCTAGACCAAGAACCACTCGGATAGAGGACATCTTCACCACTGGAGAAAATATTTCTTCAAAATCTATGCCTTTCTTCTGGTTGAATCCTTTCACAACCAATCGGGCTTTGTATCTTGGATTTGAGCTTCTCTCCTCATACTTCAACTTGTACACCCACTTGTTTTTCAAGGCTCTCTTTCCTTTTGGTAGCTTCATTAACTCATAGGTGTGATTGTCTTGCAAGGATTGCATCTCATCTTGCATAGCTTCTACCCATTTGTCTTTGTGAATGTCTCCTATAGCCTCCTCATAGCTTTGTGGCTCCCCCTCATCTGTAAGATTCACATACTCATCTCGATAGTATCTTACAGATGGTCTTGTCTCTCTTCCAGATCTTCTTGGCTCATGTTCTTCCTCTGGATCCATTTGCTCTTCTTCTTCGCTTTCATCACCATTTAGATCCATGATGGGACCCTCTTCGCCATCTCCTCCAATCACTTGTTCATGATCTTGGGGCTTATGAGAATCTTCACTCCTTACAACCCTTAGCTTTGGTTTCTCTGATTTATTGATGTCTTCGATTGTTTGATCTTCGAAGAAAACAACATCTCTACTCCGAATCACTTTCCTGTTAATTGGATCCCAAAGCCGATAGCCAAAATCATCCTTTGGTGAACCAAGGTAGATGCACTCTTTAGTTTTAGAGTCTAACTTGGCTCGTTCATCCTTAGGAATGTGGACGAATGCTCTACACCCGAACACCTTTAAATGGTTGTAGGAGACCTTCTTACCCGACCAAACTTCCTCTGGAATATCGCCTTCCAAAGGAACTGATGGTGCAAGATTTATAATATCCACTGCAGTCTTTAAAGCTTCTCCCCAAAATGGCTTTGGTAGTTTAGCGTGAGAGAGCATGCACCGAACTCTTTCTGTAATCGTCCGATTCATTCTTTCAGCAAGCCCATTCAATTGTGGCGTCTTTGGTGGTGTCTTCTCCATTCTGATTCCATGAGCTTTGCAGAATGCTTCAAAAGGACCCCGGTACTCTCCACCATTGTCTGATCGAACACACTTGAGTTTTTGACCCGTACTTCTTTCTGCTTGGGCTACAAACTCCTTGAAAGCATCTAGAACTTGATCTTTGGTCTTCAAAAGGTATACCCATACCTTCCTTGAATGGTCATCAATAAAGGTGACGAAATATGATGCACCTCCATTTGATTTCTCAGACATGGAGCATACATCAGTATGCACTAGATCAAGAATATGCTTCCTTCTCGTGGGTGTAGAAGATCTTTGGAAAGCGACTCTATGTTGTTTTCCGGCTAAGCAATGATGACATGGTGTGAGATACGTACCTCTCATATCAGGAATAAGTTTCTTGCGAGAAAGTATATTAAGACCTTTCTCACTCATATGCCCAAGTCTCCGGTGCCATATATCTATGTCATCGCTTGCAACATTAACTTCTTCCTTGCAAAGTTTGGCTTGTGTTACGTATAATGAGCCTTCTTTTCTTCCTCGAGCCATGATCAAACTCTCTTTGGTTAGCTTCCACTTGCCACTGCCAAAGTGGCTATCAAAACCGGCATCATCAAGCTTCCCTGTTGATATGAGATTGAGTCTCATATCGGGAATATGTCTCACATCCTTAAGAACTATCTTACACCCAGTGTTTGATGTAAGAATAACATCCCCCTTTCCAACGATCTTGCTTCTTCCTTGGTTTCCCATTTGAACATCACCAAAGTCACCACTTTGGTAGGTTGTGAAGAAGCTTCCATGAGGGGTGACGTGAAAAGAAGCACCAGAATCAACGATCCATGAGCTATCATCAGAGCTAAAATTACATTCTCCAACGAGATATAGGTCTTTGCTCTGGTCTTCAACAATGGTGGTAGTCTTGTCTTCATGCTTCTTCGGAGGATTGAACCGGTCTGGTTTAATATTACCTGCTTGTTGATCTTTCTTGAAAAACCGACACTCCGTCTTCATGTGGTTTGGCTTGCCACAATAGTAGCAGGTTACTCTTGGTCGTGACTTGGATCTTCTTCGAGATTGGTCTCGTCCTCTGCTTTTGTTGTGAACACGAGTCTCCTCTCTACCTCTTCTATCAACAATGTTGGCTTCTGAATAAAAACTCGAGTCTCGTTCCTTCCTCCGGACTTCTTCATTTAGAAGGCTATCGCTGACGGTGTCCATGGTAAGTTTTCCCTCCGGTGCTGAATTGCTTAGAGTGACAACTAGTGTGTCCCAACTCTCCGGTAGTGAACTAAGGAGTAAAAGGGCTTGCATTTCATCTTCAACCTTCATATCAACTTTGTTAAGCTGATTTACGAGTCCCTTGAAATTATTCAAGTGCTCCATCATGTTTTGGCCATCCTTGTACTCCAACTTTACCAACCGTCGGACAAGAAGAGCTTTGTTTCGAGGCGTTTTCTTTTGAATCATAGACTCAAGCTTTGTCCATAATTCATAAGCATTTGTATAGGTAGATACATGTTCAAAGAGAGATCGGTCAATGTACTTACGGATTACAGCAACCGCCTTTCGGTTTAGTACTTCCCATGTTTTGTCATCCTTTCCTTCCGGCTTCTCCTCCATGATGATGGGTTCGTGTAAATCCTTACAATAAAGGTGGTCTTCCATCATCGGTTTCCAATAAGAGTAGTTGTCTGTCGTGAGTTTGAACATTTCACCTTCAACGGTAACGGTAGCCTCCATCTTGAATCACACGAGATCTTGAGGATATGTTTGAACCTTGCTCTGATACCACTTGTTGGGAAAATTACCCAATATTCTTCGTGAGATGAAGATGGGATTTAGACAACTAAGAGTTTAAGAAGAAGACTCTTAATATTTAGGAAAGAGATTTATTACAAAGATGAAATTTTAGGAAACTCTCTCTTACAAGTGTTTTCTCTCTTGTTTTTCTTTCTTTGCTTTTCTTGATTGATTACAAATGAACTAAACACCCCTATTTATACTAATGGAAAGGTAACTATTAAAAATTCTACACACTTCTTTCTCTACACACTTCCTTTTCTACACACTTCTTTTCTACACACTTCTTCATCTTTCTCCACTTTCCACATACTTCTTTTTCTACACACTTCTTCATATTTCTCCACTTTTCTCTAGATTTTTCTTCTTCTTGGGCTAAGGTTAATTGGGCTTAAGGAGGAAAACCCAACATCAACACCTCTACCCAAACCCGCTCCGCTAACTAGATAAGACTTTGCGGGCTGGCCCGCGGGTTGTGAAAATGCAAAGCTAACTCCAGAAACTCCATACGTTCCAACAGCTGCTGCAACACGTTTGTGTTTTGTCTAAACCGGTTAGACTTTTTGAAAATCCACTTATCTAAAAGCCATTTTCTTGAACTTGTTCATTGCAGAGAATTGCTTCATACGACATTTAGTGTGAACTCAAGTCTGAGATTAATAAAAATGTCTTAGAACCTGTTATCAGGGTAAGCATCACACAGAGAATCCCATTCTTTAAAATAAATTTGTCTAGCTCGCAGCAAAGAACACAAAGTAAAACATAATAACTATTCTATGCACATGAACATCAATATCAAAACAAAAAAAACAAGAACCTAGCATGATTCAATTTCGTACTACACGAAACCAAACTAATAACCATTCCTATGCACAAGAAAAGCAATACGTAAAACTGATCATCATTGGAAAAGAGTAGAACCTGAATCCATGAAGCAAGTACAACGGAATTGCTATGTTGTTCTTAAGCATTTATCAATATCGGCTTCTTCAAACTTCACCATCATACAAGTCTCAAACTTCACCATGAGACCAATAACTTTCCTCTGCATGTCATCATGTGATCTATTGGCAAGGTTCTGCAGAAGATTTTAAATCAGTAAGATGTATTAATTGCAAAAGGAGAGAGAGAGTTCTAAACAATCATGACCAAAAGTAATACTTTGTAGTTCTCCAATGCAAATCCGTTGTCCAAAGGAATAGCTCCCTTGTTGTATTTACCAGTGAGCACACCAGATGCAATGCAAGTGGGCTCTAAGTACTGAGACCTATGCCATAGTTGGTGTACATGAAGAAACTCTGACTCAACATACAAAAACATAGAAGATATCTAAGCCCAAACCCGTTTGCTATGGGACTTTACGGGTGAGGCCCGCGGACTAAGGATTTGCCATCTCTAGGCCTAAGGTAATGTAATGTGTAATGATCTCCACTGATTTATTTTGCGTATGTTTACTGCAAACTACTAGAATAATAAATGTAATGAATACTTTTATAATTAAATTTAAAACTTCTTTTATATACACAATAAATAAATTGATTAAGGGTTATGAGTCATTGCGTACATATATATATAATTTGATTGTTTGTACATATTTTATCTACATTTTTACTTGTTTCTTTCATTTTTTTCTTTACAGTTTTGCTTATTTTTTGAGAAAAAAAATTCTCAAAAAAAAACAAGCAAAACTTTAAAGAAAAAAATGAAAAACATGCAAAATACATATATGTATGTAATGACTCATAACACTAAATCAATTTATTTATTGTGTATATAAAAATCCTAAATTTTGACTGTAAATTAAAGCTTAAGAGCATTTTCATTGGGGGTTTGAAGCTTTGAATATCAAATTTAGAAAGAAACAAATTTAACTGAATGAATATTTTAAGATGGTGAGTATTTTTTGTGTCAATGTTAAATGGCGAATGTTTTGACATTGGAAGACGACCGTCTGTTTTGATTTTCTCGTGCGGAATATATACTACTTTTTTCTTGGGCAAATAATCCAAACCAAACAGAATAAAAACTACATTCTACCAATTCCAATTATATAATAAATACTTGAACAGTTTTCATTAAAAATATTTCATAGTAGAGCTAGTCGATGATCACCGATTTGATGACCGATTTGATCACCGATTCTTTAGTAAATGAAAACATTGATATATATTGTCAATGGTTAGAGACTCCATTTTGGCCATTTGTGTTTTTAATCGGTTTATTTGATATTTTATCTACTATATTATTTTTTTCTAAATTTTAATATTTTAATCTTTTTAAATAAGAATATAATAAAATAAGAAAATAAGAAGAAATTTTCAACCCAAAATACTTTTTCTGTTAGTAGCTTTAGTTTTATTGTTTAGTACAAATTACAATTGATTTTGGCTTTTGTTACATGCCAACTACTGAATATGCAGATAGACTATTTGATTTTTTATTTTAGCTTTTGTTACATGCCAACTACTGAATAGTCTATTTTTCCTTTTAATGTTTGGAAACTCACAATCAAGTTCAGTTTAAACTATTTAAAATCAACCTATAATCTAATGAATATTTTAGATATTTAAGTATAATATATTTATTTTGAAATAGTAGTTATATTAAAATTTAAATCAAAATATAGTTTTATGTTTATAGATCTAAAACTATAATTACATTTAACTTAAAATATTTGAATTAACTTAAATTTTCTAAATTGTCCAAAATCATTTCTATCAAAATATAGTGTTATGTTTATAAATCTAAAATTATAATTACATTTAACTTAAAATATTTGAATTAACTTAAATTTCTAAATTGTCCAAAATCATTTCTATGATCCAGTATTCTTACTAATACTACAAATGCCCAAGTTGTAGTAACAGGAGAGTCTAATATAAAACATGCTTTGTATTACATTATGAGCAATGGTTTTGTGTTTCAACACCCTCTTTTATATTATTCAATATTCCATATCATCTTTTTTCCTTTTCCACCTAATAATTCAACAAAAATACTTACTAAAAATAAAAAAAATTATGTCCAAACTAAATGAAACAAGCTTATAGATATAAAGTACACAAAAATCTATATTCTGGTATAACAATTTTATTTTTAAAAATAATTTTAAATAAAATAAATAGCCACAAATAAGAAAGGTGAAAAAGAAATATGGAAAAGAGCTTAACAACAATTAAAAAGTCAACATGTGGAGTATGTCCCACCATAATCATTTTTAAACATGTTGAATATTTTTCAACACCAATTAATCCACCTTATTTCAACACCCATAATCAACACCTTCATTGTGATCTTTCAACTCTTGAATAATGGATTCAACACCCCCGAATAATGGATTCAACACCCCTGTTGCTCATAGTCTTATTGCGCATCTTTTTATCATAAATCTATAATAATAACTATAACATCGTGGTTTATGTTATATGTTAAAAGATTTAATATAATTAGTTTAGCTACTTATGTCACTAAAGTACATTTACTTTTTGATGGTAATCTATCGGAAAGTGATTTGTAATATTGTGTGAATGAGACCAAAACACGATAAAGGATCATGTAGTGATTGCATTGCAAGTAAACAAATATTTCTAACCGAAAATATTAATGCACCGTGTGGGGCCTATAAACCGAGGGAAAATGTATGAGACTATGAGTGGCCTATTAGCCATAAGCAGTCGGGATGTTACACGTGGTATAGGGCCAAACTCAGATGAACGTTGAATTCTGAATATGCCCCACTAACATGGGTTATGATCATGGTTACGTTGTATGAGAGAAGGTGAATTGTAATATCATAGTTTGACCATTGCGTCAGTTGTACATAGTGAGATCTACAGACTGAATGAACAGATATGAAAGCCTATTATTTATAGATGGTCGGAGCGATACAATAATGTCCTATTTACTTTTGAAGTCCATTACTAAGATTTTACTTTGACCATGAAGCTAAACATCACTATATAATATCATAAACTTGCATATACAAAAGACATAGATGGCCATATAATTAATTACTATACTTTTTCCTGCACCATGTATATAAATAAAATTTGAAATTTTAAACTAAATTTTAATAAATTTAATAATTTAGAAGACTGATTAACATTATCTTTATATTGAGTAATATATTTAAATATACTTTTAAATATATACATTTTTATTGCTATTACCTTTGTTTTATAATTTAAAATTAATTATCTATGTTACTATAATATATATATCATATATTAATTTGTAACTATAATATTTTTTTTTAAAATATTGTAATGAACTTTTTAAAAGGTAATATATGTTTTAAAATATCTTTGTTAACATAGATTAACTTTCAAAAATCTGAAGCACATATAATTTTACAGAAAACTTTATTTGCAAAATTAGAAATATTATAAATGCTAAAATATAGAGGACTTGTTTTAGTTATAATAAATAAAAAAATTACGAAATACAAATTTAAGAATGAAATAATTTTGTACAAATTTACAATATTTTTATAAATTTTTATTATAAAAATTAAATGTATAAATACTAAAATAATAAATACAATTAGTTTCCATTTATTAACTTTTCAAAGTGTAAATTTAATATTGATTCCGTCTCATATTTAAATTATTTATTTATATTTTTAATTATGGTAATAATTGTATAGTTAATATTGTATATTTGACTTTTTCTTAATTAAATTTTGTGTAATAATTGTGTTAAGCCATATTACAATTATGTAGGATTCATGTCATCATTTAATTGAACTATGTTATCATTTTTTTGTTAAATTAATTGTGGTTATGATATCTAAACAAATCAATTGGTAAATAATGTCTAGAAGATATATACATTTGTGTGAGCATCTGTTAAGTATAGTGGTGGTACACACATTGAAAGTGCTACGTATTATTATGTTTTTGGTCAATATATGACCATTTAGATTACTTGCTAAAACAACCAATACACATTAATATGCTATATATATATATATGTTTTTGGTCAATATGCCACTGGGGGATTTGCCAAAAATGAATTAAAACTTGGTTTTAAATGAAAATGTGTACCCTAACTCAAATCAAATGTAAAAGTAACTCAAAAAGTTAATGAAATTACAAACATCTCTTCATGACTAAACAAAAAAACAGTATCGTAGTTTACTATTATAATCATGCGAGTAAGAAGATTTTCAGGGAAATCTTTTCCCTAAAAGTCTTCTCATGATGTAGATCTTAAAAATAATTTATAAAAATTATAAAAAAATATTTTGATTAGTAAAAAATCATAATATTGTAATTATAGATATTTATAAACGATGTAAATTTAGATTTGGTAAAACTGAATAGTTTTCAACATAGATGAGTGAATGTAAATTAGTCATGATATTCTTTGGTTTAGGTTTTGGTAACTATGTTATAGTATTGTATGTGTTCTTAGGTTAGATTGTGGTATCTTATTTTTTCTTAAAAATAAATTTGACCTATATGTGTTTAGTTTTGTATATATTAAACACTTTATAAGTTTATTAGTTTAATAAAGTTTTTGTATGTGATTTAGTAATATATTTGATTTTAGGGTTTTGGAAGACTTAAATTTTCTAAGATATAATACAATAGAAGACTTAATTACCATTTCCCGCTTAAAATTTTAGAAAAATTTAGGTTTTCCGCCTATTGTAAAGTCTTCCATAAGTCTTCAAGTGGAAGTCTTAAGTCTTCCAGTGGAAGTCTTAAGTCTTCCAGTGGAAATCTTAAGTCTTCCATAAGATCTAGTGTATTAGATCTTAAAAATAATTTAAAAATTTCGTAAAAAATATTTTGGTTGGAGAAAAAACATAATCATCTAATTATAGACATTTTAAGTGACATAAATTTAGTTTTTAAAGTTTATTTAAATTTTATGAAGTGTTTGTTTCTAATTAGTTAGTTATTTTGGGTTTAGGGTATAGGTGACGTAAGTCTTCCAAAAAATAACGAACTAGAAGACTTAGGGTTTAGAAGACTTTCAAGTAAGTCTTCGAGGATGTATTCTATTAGAAGATTTACTTAAAAGTCTTTTGAATCAAAAATTATTTTAATTTTATTAGAATTTTATCTTTTTATATAAAGAAAAATTTACACATTATCTCTCTTCTTCTCAAATGGCTACAAAAAAATGTATTTTTCTCATTCTAAAACTCTCCAACCTCCCTCTAATCTCTTTGAACATTAACAGACCAAACTTTATATCAATTTCTCATTTTTATCTCATGTTTCTCACCTATTTATTTTGTTTTTGCAGGTTTTTCATCACATGGTTCTCATCTTCCACTTCTATAAAGGTATATCTATAAATTATATTTTATCATTTGGTAACTTCTTATATTAAAGTTCTTAACTTTTGAAAACTCTTTTAGTTGTTTTAAGTTCTTACCTTTTTGAAACTTTTCAATGTTTTGAAGTCAATTTAATGCTTTTGGATATGCGAATTGCAAGACTTTCAAGTAAGTCTTTCATAAAAAAAATTAAACTTTATATTAATTCTCATTTTTATCTTATGTCTTTCTCACTGATTTATTTTGTTTGGATATGCAAGTTTTTCAGATCTGAGATGACTTGGAAGACTTTCATGGAAGTCTTCTCGGAAGACTTTCATGGAAGTCTTCCAACAAATAATGCACTAGAAGACTTCCGCAAAAGTCTTCTGAGTGAATAATAAATTTAGGGTCTAGAAGACTTTCAAGTAAGTCTCCCATGAATTATTCTATTAGAAGACTTTCAAGTAAATCTTTCAAGTAAGTCTTTCATAAAAAAGACTAAACGTTATATTAATTTATAATTTTTATCTCATATCCTTTCTCATTGATTTATTTTGTTTGGATATGTAGGTTTTTCAGATCTGAGACGACTTGGAAGACTTTTATGGAAGTTTTCTCGAAAGTCTTCCAGCAAATAATGCACTAGAAGACTCCCACGGAAGTCTTCTAACGGATTCTTCTCTCATGTTATGGAGTCCAAACTTGTTTTTGTAGAGGAATGATCTATAATAATTTTGTTTATGGTCGTTTTTTGATTTGTAGGTGTACTATTTTAATTGTAATTTCTTTTGTAAATTTAAAGATATATTAATGAATTTTTTTTTGTAAATATTTTCATGTCTACAATATTATCTTGGCAAAAGTACTTGACATTATTAAAGTTTTTGATACATATTCAATAGCAAAACATAATAACACAAAAAATAATCAAATTTACTACGGGTAAGAGAGAATACTTCTCAAGAAAACTTAGCTAAATTCACCAAATATCAAATGTTACATAAATTCTTGTTAGAAGACTTATAATTAAGGTTTATGGAAGTCTTCTTACAAGAATACATTAGAAGACTTTCCAGAAGACTTATAATTAAGTCTTCTAGGAAGTTTTTAATGTCTTCTTTTTAGAAAACTTATAATTAAGTTTTATGGAAAATCTTCTAACAAGAAGACGTTACAAGACTTTTCATAAGACTTATAATTAAGTTTTTAGGAAGTCTTCTAATCTCTTCTTGTTAGAGGACTTATAATTAAGTTTTATGGGAAGTTTTCTAACAACAAGACGTTATAAGACTTTCCAAAAAACTTAATTATAAGTCTTCAAATGTTTTTTTGTTAGAAGATTTATAATTAATGGGAAGTCTTTTAACAACAAGACGTAAGAAGACTTTCCAGAAGACTTATAATTAAGTCTTTTGGGAAGTCTTCTAATATCTTCTTGTTAGAAGATTTATAATAAATATATTTGATAACCTCTAAATATCACTAATAAAGTTATGGATTTCATTTAAGACCCCAAATATTGTCTAAAACACATAAATTAATAATAAAATTTTAAAAATTTATTTTAAATTTGAAGAAAATAAAGATTTATTATAGATTGTCTTCTGGAGAAAATCAAATTTCTGACACATATCGTCAATTGCAAAACTAACATGTTTATCTGGGAAGACTTCCACGGAAGTCTTCCAAAAAAATTTTTGTCAACAAAGAAATGTTGGATTCCTAAAAACACACAAAAATTCAATTGCAAAACTAACATATGTTTTGACCAGGAAGACTTCCGTGGAATTTGACCAGGAAGACTTCCGTGGAAGTCTTCTCTGTCCAGAAGACTTACGGATAAGTCTTCTCGCGAAAAAATCTTGGTAAACTATTCGATTCATACCTTAAATCACTTAGGAAACTTGTTTAGTTGTTCAAGCACACATACATTCACCAAGATAGTTACTCAATCATTAATGACCAAGAATCATGAACTTGAATCCTGAAAAACTTTAGAATCAAAAACCTTAGATTTTTTGGATGAATATAGAGAAAAATTGAGAAAATGTAGTTTTCGTGAATAAGATATAAGATAGAATGAGTGAAAATTAATTTTTTGATTCTTTAAGAGCTACATATTGGTTGTTCATGTTTGTTGGGTGAATTGATTGCAATGGTCTTTTCGTGAATAATTGATGACGATAAAAATGATAGAGTAAAACACAATTTTTGAAGACTTACTTAAAGTCTTCAAGTAAGTCTTCCGCTGTCATTTTGTAAATAATGAGAACTTCTAGGGTGAACAGGACAAGTCAAATTTTTTTTTATTTTAGTTTTGTGTTTAAATTCAAGTTTTGAGTCATTTTTGCAAAACCCCTTATACCATTTGTCTTACTCCCCTAAAAATCTATACACATTAATTTTCTATAAATTTTGAATTTGGCCAAATGGCAATGTTCTGTATATTTTGTTTTTGGTCAATATGCCATTTGGCTTACTCTCCTAATAAATCAATAGACATTAATATGCTGTATATTTTGTTTTTGGTCAATATGCCATTTGGCTTACATTCCTTAAAATCAATACACATAGTCAACTAATATAGCTATTTTCCCTTCTGTCAACTAGTATAAGTTATATTGCTTTATCCTCTTCATATATCTCCAATTCCTTTTCTGGGTCAAAATTTCACAACAATATAAATAAGCAAACTTGGCTAAAACATTTCTCAATCACAACAAAAAGATGATCAAGATCATGAAGTTCTTTGCAATAACTATGGTGGTTACATTGCTTCTTACATGTGGTTTTGCTCATGCTAGAAACGAGCCTCTTCAGTTTCAGTCTAAACCGATCCAGTTCCCACCCGAGCCAATTTCTCCGTCACCAAACCAGGATGCAGATGTCTCAGTGGAACAGTTCCCAATCCCAATAATTTGTCCTCCCGCATGCCCGCCACCTGCAAAATTATAAATACAATACATGAAAATATAAAACATACTTTGTATTATTGTTGGGCTTTCTAATCATAAATATTAGTAATAATAATAATTAATAAAACAAACTGTGTTCTCTTGATTTAATATTTTTATGTGTTCAGATTTTACTTTTAACCATGAAGCAGAACATTTTATTGTCTACAAATACAATTAAATAACCCAAAAAAATGATCAAAACTGAAACTGAATCCAAATCTTTTGTATATACTGTTTAAAAGAAATCAAAGTACCAAGCCACACTTCATCCTAAACACATAAAAACAAAAAAGAAAGTATTCACAATATGAAATATCATATAGCTTTATGAACATTTTCATGTCAGAAAATTGATATTAAAATATATATACTTGTAATGATATCTCATGAGTCCATGCTCAATATTCTCTCAGCAAGCAGTAGATCATCAGGTGTTGTAAGCTACAAAAGAACAAGACAAGCAAAAGATGTAATTTTTTTTTCATTTTGTCACCGCAGTAAAAAGGTTAAAATGACCAAAATGACCAAAATATACCATTATAGATGTAATGTACACTTATACTCTTAGTGTTAACTAATATAGATTTACAACTTGAATATGAGGGGTAGTATTTTGGAGGATAGAATTTAGATTTTTTTTGAATAAATAAATATTAGAAATTAAAATATATTTTTAAAAATAGTTTCAAAAAAAATTCGGATCTCAAAATAAAATATTGAAAGATTTTTTTTTTTTTTGAAATGAGAGAGTTGTTTATTTAATTTTGGTTTATTTGATGAAAAGAGTATGAGAGAGTTGTATATTTAATTTAAAATTTTACAAAAAGGTATTACGTTCAAGAGAATGTTTCTCTTTTAACAAGGGAGATATTAAATTGTAAAAATGTCAAATATGATTGGTTATTTTGTCTTTAAACATGTAATTAATTGATTAATAAATATGTAATTTTCTCTAATTTATATCTTTTGATATTATCGGCCAACCTTTCTTTTCGTCACTGAATTCTCTTTTGGCCATAGAATTAATTGCGTTTGTGCCTAAATTTAGATACAAGCTTGAAATTTATTTTATAATTAAACGAAAAACAAGTTTGCGATGCTACTTTTTGCGTGTTTAAATACTACACTCTGCTGTTTTTAGATTCACACTACTTCAGAATAATTTTTAATACAAAAGAAAAATGAAGAATTTCATACTTTTTGTGTCAGTTACAACTATGTATATTGGATTGGGTGAAACGGTACCGGTAGCAAAAGATTGCAACCATCAATTGATAGAAATTCGAAACAATCTTGCTCCTGGTCAGACTCTGAGATATCAGTGTACATACCCTGTATCTCTACGTGGGGTTATAAAATATAATCAGAAATTTAGATATAACGCTGGTGGGGGCAAACAAAAATCATGGGTATGTGTGCTGAATAAAGGAGTTGGAGCGGCTCAATATGGTATTGCAGTGAAAACAGACTTTTCAAAACCTCCATGTGATAAAGGAGTACTCTCATGGATTGGTAAAAATGATGGAGTTTACTTTGAGGGATATGGAAAACCTATGAAGTTTGTGAGTACATGGGGAAAAATGAGTAGACCATAAAACTAATTAATGTTTATTAAATTTTGAGTTTTCTTTTGTTTGTCTTTTCAGCTAAATTATCATTCCAGTTTGGTATTAGAATATATATACACCAAAATATTGTAATGAAATATGAGTCTTGTGTAATATTTATGTAACGATTGGATCTCGACCGTATTAGAAGCTACGCGTGTGTGTGTAGATGAACTATCGATTGGACTCGATCACACTCACTTTCAGTTTACCATTAGATTCTCTGTGCAAAACGTGCATTTGAATGACTTTTGCTTGTCCCCCAATCAAATATTACCCAAAAAATAATCAAAACAAAATTTGTTTGGACAAAAAGGATTAAATATGTTTTTAAGAGAACAGAAAAAAGCTATTTGAATAATGTTAAATGTAACCTGATATTATGGTAGGAGTTGACATCCGAAACTTGTTTGTTATGGTAAATCATTAAGTAGGTAATAATCTGCATCATGCATGGAGTGAGATATTTTATAAATATATGTTAAACCAATAAAAATTTTAGGAAAATACTTTTTAATAACAACAAAAATATGTAAAAATATTTTAATGATTTGTTAAATTAAAATTATAAAAAAATTTTTTTATCAATTCAAGTATGGTTGGGTAATCGAGCTCTCAATCGGGTTTTGGTTTGAATTCATTTGAGTTCGGTTTTCAAGTTCATTCCACCACATCCAGATATTACAAAAGTTTGGATCGGATTCGGTTCGAGTTTAGTCGAGTTCAGTTGGATTTAGTTACATGTCCAAGGTCTTTTGAATCCAAAATAGTTTTGGTTTTAGATATTAATCTGCTGATCAGTTCCAAAAGTATTACTTTGTACACGATTAAAGTCAATATATTTCCAATCTTTCAATTAATTTTTGTATGTGGCTTCTTCAAACCAAATTTTTGTCACTCAAAATAATTTTGGGAGACTCGATTATCAACCATATGAGACTCGTTCTTAAACTATTTGCGACAACATCAGATATTTTGGCTCTCCAGCATGGCTCAGCTACGGTCTTGTCGCTAACAAGGCAGAGGTCCTTTTTGTTTTTGGTGATTGGTTCTTCAATCCTCATCGGTGTCGGGGAGTCTCTGTTCTTATTCACTCAAATCAAGCAAACTCTTGTGGTCCTTCCAGTGAGGCGGGTCCTGGGGCGTCGTATGCAGGAGGGTTGGTGCACGTTCCGGTTGAATTGTGTAGGTGCTAAAAGTTATTGTATATGGTGGTCGTGTATGGCCGTCTTTGGTAGCTTCTTGATGTGCTGCCTCTCTTTGGATCTTATCCTTCATAGCTCTTGGTCTATCACCTCCGACTGTAGGCTATGGTCTTCAACTTTGAAGCTTCAGTCTCCAGATCTTCTTATTTCCTCCATCTCCAATGACACTGGAGTTTGGGTCTTCACATCATAATATTTGATTCCTTCGGCTCTTGAATGTCGCAAATGTTGGGTTGGTTCTTGGGTGTCATTGACCATCCCAGTGTCTTCATTTGATCATTGCTCACTTTCCGGTGCCGTATTACTTCGATTCTCGAAGGTCGCAAGTGACGGGCTGGTTCCCGAGTTTCATTGACCATCCTGATGTCTTCATTTGATCTTTACTCACTTCCTGGAACCGTATTAGCTTGCTTGATCTAGTGTGGCAGTGTAGCTTGATTTTTCTGCAAATGCCGGGCTGGTTCTAGGGTGTTATCTCCGTTATGGATTGTTTTTTGTTTTGCTAAAAATTTGGCCTTTTCAGATTGTTTTTAATAAAATTTCATTTCCAAAAAAAATTACATTCAGTTTTTTTGTTCCTTGTTGCACAATGCACTGGCGCGGATCGCTCATCCCATGCATTGCATTCTTTGGGGTTTAGGATCAGGCAGTGCTCTCGTACTTGGCTTGGTATGTCATGTAGATGAGCTATTTCTGGAACCATAGAATCATCAAGTGTTGGATATATGAACAATGAGTATATCGACTGTGGAAAATACAACACCAACTCTTTTATCACTTTAGCTGATTATGCAAATTAAAGAATATCATCATTTTATCAACCAAACCAAAGTATCTTCAACCAGTTCACCAAATATAAAATGGAAACTAGATGTCACGTCATCAATATTGATAACATAAGGTCTGTTAACTCTTTAACCAACGTTGTTTTAAAAAACAGAGGTCATGTCATCAATATTCAAATGTTAAATTTGAATTTGTAGTTAATCAAATTTAATCATAGTGTAGTTAACAGACCAACATTGTTTCTTTTCAACCACTTCACCAAATATAAAATGGAAACCATATGTCATGTCATCAATATTAATCAAATATTGGTTGTTTTGTCTTCAATCATGTAATTAATTGATTAATAAATATGTAATTTCTCTAATTTATATTGTTTGATTTTATCGGCCAACCTTTCTTTCCGTCATTGAATTCTCTTTTGGCCATAGAAGTAACTGCGTTTGTGCCTAAATTTAGATGCAACCTTGAAATATATTTTATAATTAAACGAAAAACAAGTTTGCGATGCTACTTTTTAGTGTTTAAATACTACACTCTGATGTTTGTAGATTCACACTACTACAAAAATATTTTTTTAGTACACAAGAAAAATGAAGAATTTCATATTTTTGGTGTCACTTACAGCTATGTATATTCGGTTGGGTGAAGCGGTACCGGTAGCAAAAGATTGCAACCGTCAAATGGTAGAAATTCGAAACAATTTGGGTCCTGGTCAGACTCTGAGATATCATTGTTCATATCCTATGGATTTCCGTGGAGTTTTAAAATAGGGTCGACGATCTATTTCCCCACGAGAACTATCGTATAGCACCAAATGTCTCCCAAAGTATGACCTCGTTCTATTTATCCCCGAAAATAAAGTTCAAAATCTATTTCCCCATGAATATAAAGTTTAATTCTTATTTCCCCATAATTATAAAGATCGAAATGGAAAACCCCATAGAACCGATTTATATCGGTTTACTGTTTTTAAGTGAATCGAAAACCATATTAAGCCAATGACTAACCGGATTAAGACCCGATTACATCCGATTATGACCCAACACTTAACAAAAAAATCCGAAGCCCCATGATTTGTAACCTGACCCGAGAGAAGAAACCTAAAAAAGAAAATTCTGTCAAATTGAAAACCCTAAAACGAAAATTCCCAAATTGAAAAACCTAGAGATTGAAATCAAGAAGATGACGAGTTCAACTTCGCTATCGGTGAACCATGGCAACGGTTTCCAGAACGAAGAGGGTGACGAGTTCGATGAAGAAGCTGTAGAGAGAGACGACTTCGAGATTGAACAGTTGGTAGAGGACTTTGTCGATGAGCCACAAGTTCGACACGACGTGATTCCGGAAAGTGACAGTGACAGTTCAGACGAGGGTGATGAGGCTTCGAAGAAACCGAAGATGAGGACTCTTGTGAGACGTAGTAACGGGCTTTTGTACAAGGATCAGAGCTTCTTCAATGGAGTGGCTTTCAAGGATTGTGTGCTTGATTATGCTCTAAGGACTGGCCGAAACATTAAGCAGTACAGGTATGATAAAGACAAGATAGGATTTAAGTGTGTTGGTGGAGTTTGTGTACTTGAAGGTGAAGATGAAGGTTCACATTGCGAGTGGAAAATATATGCTTCAACTCTTCCGCGTGATAATGTCTGGAAAGTTAGGGTGTTTGTAGATAAACATTCGTGTGTGCCGAATGGAACGTGTGAGATGCTGAAGGTTCCACAAATTGCTCGATTGTTTGTGGATAAAATTAGGGAGGAACCAGAATATTACATGCCAATGAAGATAGAGGAAGTGGTTCAAGAGAAGTGGGGAATTACAGTATCTAGACATCAATGTCAGGCAGCAAGGAATAAGTCATTGAAGTGGATTGAATGTGAGCATGATCATCAATTCGCAAGACTCCGAGATTATGCTGCCGAGCTGATTCATTCAAACAAGGACTCCTCGGTAGAGATCCATACACTGACTAATGAAACTGGGCAGGAGGAGTTCAACCGGTTCTATGTTTGCTTTGATGTCATTAAAAAAACATGGAAGGAGACTTGTAGGCCATTGATAGGAGTTGATGGTTGCTTCATGAAACACAAAATCAAGGGTAAGTATTGGTTGCGTTGGGAAGAGATGCAAATAATGCTATATATCCTATAGCTTGGGGTGTTGTCCAAGTAGAAAATACAGACAACTGGTTATGGTTTGTGAAAAAAGTCAAAGATGACTTGGATTTGAAAGAAGGCAACGGTTTTGTATTGGTGTCAGATCGTCAAAAAGTTTGTGTTTTGTTTCTATTTATGTTACTGATTTTAAGTGTAAAAGACTCACTTGAGATTGTTTTTGCTTGTTATAGGGTCTTATCAGCGCAGTTCAACAAGAGCTTCCTAAAATAGAGCATAGAATGTGTGTCAGACACATTTATGCAAATCTGAAAAAGAAATATGGGAGTAAGCATGACATGAAGCCATATATATGGAGCTTGGCTTGGAGCTACAACGAAACAAAGTTTCACCAACGTTTGGATAGGATTTTCAATTATGATTGTGAGGTTTATGAGGATGTTCAAAAGATGAAACCAAAAACATGGTGTAGAGCTTTCTACAAACGAGGCAGCTACTGTGAAGATGTGGAAAACAATTCAACCGAGTCATTCAATAGCACAATAGCAAATGCAAGAGAGAAAGCTTTTGTTCCAATGCTGGAGACAATAAGGCGGTTGGCAATGGCTCGTATTGCCAAACGCTCAGCCATTTCTCATGCTCACAAAGGTAAATTAAAGGTTTTCAAGTTTGGATTTTAATTTTTTGTTTTTAATGTTATGTTTCTTGTTTTATGTTTTAGGTGTTTGTACACCTTATGTGATAGATTTTTTGAAGGTTGAGCACAAGATGGCTTCAGATTGCAAAGTAACAAGAAGTACCAATGGGATGTATGAAGTTAAGCTTAATGGGTGTACTTATCGCGTTAGCTTAGAGAAGAGAAGCTGCACTTGCCTGAAGTTTGACATTTGTGGGATCCCTTGTGAACATGCATACGGAGTGATGCTTCAGAAGAAGCTTGCACCAGAGAACTTTTTGTGCCAATGGTTTCGCACCTTTATGTGGAAGAGGAACTATGTTGAAGGACTTGTTCCTGTGAGAGGATCTCTGTTTTGGCCTTCAACAAATGAACCAGATGTGCACATTCCTCCAGAGCCACCATAACCTGGTAAGAAGAAGATGACGAAAGCAGATAAGAAAAGGAAGAAAGGGGTAAATGAATCTCCAACAAAGAAACAACCAAAACACAAAAAACGTATCATGCATTGTGGAATTTGTGGAGTTGCTGATCACAACTCTAGAGGTCACACGAAGAACAAGGTTAGGTTTATTTGTTTTGATTCAGCAACTTCTCTCTAACATCACGTAATGTATGACTTGTTCTTTTGCAGGCTTCTCAAGGTCCTTCTCAAGTCTCTTCTCCCGCTCCGCAACAAGCTTCTCAAACTGCTTCTCAAATTGCTGCTCAAACTGCTTCGCCAGCTGCTTCAGGGTGTCATGCTATACTCGGTTATGAAGACATGTGCTAATGGTCCTTCTTATCTTATGTATGCTCGGCTTTTAGACTTTTGTTGATGGCCATTTTTTAAGATTTTTGTTGATGGTCATATGCTAATGGTCTTTTTTGTTGTGATTTTTTCAAGAATATATCTCGGCTTTTGTATGATGGTGGTTTGTAGTTTAACATATTATTGTTCAAACCAATGTTATTTATCTTTTATATAAGCTTCCTTTCAACAAATTATCTCAAAAGCATAACATTGAACATAGAAAAACACAATTGTCTTACATCCATAGATAGAAAACACAATTGTCTTACATCCATACATAGCATCAATACCAAACACAATTGTCTTACACCTAAAACACACCGACCTTATCTCTAAAACCCCACGATTCCCCAGCATGCCCATACATTCTTCTTTATCACATTCACCATGCTCTACTACAGAACACGATCACACCTACCAAAACAACACAACCAACGACTGTTAATACCATCATTCTCTTCATGCTATCTTTGGCTTCAGCCAAGACTTCTTCCACCTTATCGAATAGCTCTTTCTCTATCTCCAGTTGACCTCTCTCACGCAAAAAAGTCTCTCTTCTTCCAATATCGATCAATGCTTGTTCAAGTCTCACAATCTTGAATTCAAGTGTCTCAACCTCATTAATTAGTGCCTCATCAATCCATTTGAAGATGTGATTATCATTCTCAAGCTAGAACATCATTTTCAACATACAACAAACAATAACCTTACTTAGTAAATTCGTTTTCAAACCAAACAACAATTTAATAATTACAGAACAAAACACAATTCGAAAGTACCTTTTTTTTGCAGCATGAGCACATCGAAAGTACCTTCGGTAAGGGTTCCGATCCAATTTGGACATCAACGGAACAATTTCATCACCACACCAGCATCTCTTTGGAATTCCCGTGATGATTCCACCACGGCGACGAGAAGAATTCCCTCCATTCGATGCTCCAGACGTATTACTCGAAGCCCCTGACATTTTCTTCTCCAAGTTTCAATCGCAGACAAAAACAGATTTAGGGTTCTTGATATCAATTTGGGGATTTTATTATCTCGGGTCTTTTAAATTGGGGGGGGATGGGTTCTTAAGTCGGGTTTTAGTTTTGCCCCATATTTTATGTTTGGTCGGGTATTATTTGGTTTTGGTTTACTTTTGTTTGGTTTAGTATACGAGAACCGAGATTTTTAATTCGGTTTTCAGAAATCGAGAGCAAACCAAGATTCATGGAGAAATAGATTTTGAACTTTATTTTCGGGGATAAATAGAACGAGGTCATACTTTGGGAGACATTTGGTGCTATACGATAGTTCTCGTGGGGAAATAGATCGTCGACCCTTTAAAATATAATAAGAGATTCAGATATAACGCCGGTGGGGGCAAAGAAAAATCATGGATATGTCTGCTGAATAAAGGAGTTGGAGCGGCTCAATATAGTACTGCACTGAGAGCAGACTCTTCAAAACCTCCATGTGATAAAGGATTAATCGCATGGATTGATAAAAATGATGGAGTTTACTTTGAGGAAAATGGAAAACCTATGAAGTTGGCGAGTAAATGGGTAAAAATGAACTAATTAATGTTTATGAAATTTTGAGTTTTCTTTTGTTTGTATTTTAAGCTAAATTATCATTCCAGTTTGGTATTATAATATTATAAAAGTTTAGGTCGGCTTCGGTTCAGGTCTAGTCGAGTTCGGTTCATGTTTAGTTACATGTTTAAGATTCGTTTGAACCCATAATAGTTTTAGTTTCGAATATTAATCGGGTTATCAATTCCAAAATTATTAATTTGTACTTGATTAAATTCAATATATCTTCAATCTTCCAATAATTTTTTGTATGTGGATTCTTCAAGCTATATTGTTTTCGCTCAAAATATCTTTGGGAGACTCGACAATCAACTATACGAAACTCGTTCTTGAACTTTATGTGACAACATCAGATATATCATGATTTCTCGCAAACCAAAGCTTTGTAAGAACAATAATCATATATATTGAACTTATATAATTTAAATTAACAACTACAAACTCTATAAACGTAAAAAGGAATATTTTGAAAGAAAAAAAAGCATAATTGTCTAAACTTCAAAAGAAAACTTTTTCATAATTGAACTTCAAATACAATTGTCAAAACATAAGATGTTTAGTATTGACCATATATCTATATTATATATATATATATATATCTATATATATTAGAATAAGTATTTGAATTAATTATTCATGTTATAGATAACTATTTAGATATTCAATAATATTTAGTGTATTTTGGATACATATTAGAGATTGAGATCGAGTTTAGTATAAAATAATTTTAACATTTTAAGATTTTAAGTTTTTAAATTCTCGAGCACCATCATCTTCCCCCTCTGTTTTTCTTTTACATATACTTATCTTTTCTTTTTTTGCAAAATTGTAAACATATAAATATAGGAAGCTGAATAAATACGAAAGACCTGACCATCTTGAAAATTGTGATCTAATTTCTGGACCATCAAACCTAACGTCATTTATTCTTGTGGTCCATTATAGTTACTTTTATTTTTCTTACCTCGAATCAAAATCACTTAACGTGTCACTAAATTCATAGTATGGGCGAGAGTTCACAAATATCACCATGACTTTTTTTTTTTTTGTTAACCAGGATGGGTTCGGGCCTTCGACCTTATTCCCCCTTAGACCCGGAGTCAGCCTTTGTTTGTATCCTTCTTAAGGGCCTTGGACACTCCTCCCCGTCCGAGACTCGAACTCGTGATCTTCCAGACCGAAGTCTGAGATGTTACCAGTTGAGCTAGCTCGTCCGGGTATCACCATGACTTTTACGAGAGATTTTACATAAGGAGATTAAAAAAAACTGCCACAGTAGGGTACAAAAAGAAAAGAAGATAAAAGTATCTTCATTTAAGTTGATAAAAGAAGATAAAAGTATCTTCATTTAAGTTGATAAAAGAAGAAAGTGAACTGCACAAGTTTCTTTAGAGCATCTACATCAAAGGTTTATAGCAAAAGTTCACACATTTACCAAAAAAAGAAATTATTAAAATAATCATAGACTCATGAAACTGTCTCTCTTGAACTCTTTCGGGTGAACTTCATTTTGGTGAGTTCATCACTATTTCGTGGGTCCCACGACACATGGCGACCCACGATTGATTCAATTTTTTAAAAAAAAAATCAAATAGAAAAAGAAAATTTAATATTAAAAAATTACCCACTTGAATCCCAAAAAGGGATTCACTAATGTACATACTCTTAGACTTGAATGGTCACCAGCTTACAAACGAAGTTTATGGAACATAATAGTTATATCTACACACATAAAAGCATGTAAAAGCATTACTCGCCAAGAAGCAGAGACAATTTTCTTATCTTCTTAAATGAAATCAATTTTACTAAGTGCGGTACGCTTTTGGACTGTCCACTTTGTAGCATTAAGTATGTTTCTATTAAAGCTGACCGAATCAGCCGATACAATTGACTAACAGTAATAACATTTAAATTTGGTTGATATTAAAGAACTGTAGAAAAAATTAAGTGGATTCCTTAAGCGTGTTTTGTAGGATTAGAGATTAGTATTGATAAAAGACCAAGAACAACAGTAAGTCTGGAATTTAAGCAAAGAAGTTCTCTTTACAGTCCTTTGTATTTTGAGTATTTTTGCATACCCTGACACCGAACATCACAGTCATTTATGAGTGCACATTTATTGTAGGACCAAAATTAATAGTAACTTCAAGTGAATGATATAAATTTACGTGCATGACATGACAACCTCTGGAAGCTAATATCATACTCTCCCTCCGTTCCTGAAAGTAGGATTTTCTAGAATTTACACGTTTATTAAGAACATAATTAATGTTTATGATTAACTATATTATTTATTTCTATTATGCAGTTTCCAATAACTATTGACCAATAAGATTTAAACAGTTTAAGTATTTTTAATTAATGTTTCTTGAAAGTATACAATTCATTAACACTAATTAATAAAAGTACCTTAAAATTCTAGAAAATCTTATTTTGTGGAACAAAAAAAAACTCCCACAAAATCTTACGGAGTAAATGAACAATGTATGGTTCTTATGTTATAATGCCCTAAATTAACTCCAAGATACGCGATTATATTGTTGTTTAAGTGTGCATCTATTAGGAACTAATTTCTACATGTTTGCTTCTTTTTTGTTCTGACAACCAGAAGCTAAATCTTTTTTTTTTATCAACCACATGCATATGTATTTCCTTTTTTTTTCTTTTTTTTTTGATCAAACCTATATTTTTGTTTTGCTAACAATTTTAAAGATTTGAAAAAACAGAATGTTTGATGCCATTTTAGTTCAGCCTAAACTGATTAACCGGTTTTCCAGAATGACTTAACCTGAGTCGCATCGGTTAAAGCAGCCAACCCGCCTAGCCAGCCGACTACCCGATTTGGGTGATTTTTTGAACACTGATTTTTTGAAAACTGACAAAACAAAACGGCAATTAAATTGTTTTCTTTTTCACTAATTGTTGTAACTAGTATTGATATTTGATACCAATATTTTTGCAGTATGTAATTTAAAACCAAGATGAGATATTATATTTTATTGTGACTTTCTGTTTGTCTACCTGCTTCAATACTCTTGCCACTAATTATATGACACGTTTGGACTCTGTTGTATTTGATGTCTGATAGTGCAAGCCAAGCAATCTCCCATAGCCTTTGATTCTCTTTTTTCCCCGCTCTTGATAATTTGTCTGGGGATGAACTTGAAATTCTTTTATTAACTATAGATATTTTAAATCATTTATTCTCTTAAGTACTAAGTTACTAACTTTTAAACATAGCTTATTGATATTTGCTATAATTATTTGTTGTAATACTACCTTCTGTTTGCTTAATTAGGAGACTTTGGTTTAACACATTCACCCGCATAATACAATAGAAAAAGCAAACAAACACAAAGACAATTTTAAAATCTGTGTGTAAATTAAGGATCTTTTAAAAAAAAAAAAATCCTGAATATCCCTTTTATTAAATATGAAAGCCAGGTCAAAGTGATGTAATTCATTAATGATGTTTTTTTTCTCTTTGTTTGTAGAAGTGAGAGTAAAAAAACTGTAGTTCAGTGAAAATGATCTCTCTCTCTCTCTTGCTTTTTAGGCTGTTCGGCTTTCACTACTAATACTCTAACCCCTTAGCTTAAGGGAGTGCCTTCACATCCAAAACCCACCTGCACTTCTCTCTTTCGCTCTCTCCCATTGTCTTCTTTCACTTTTACAAACCCTAAAGTAAATCTCTAAGCTTCTCATCTGCCAATAATTCTCAAATCACTGTGGTTTATATATTTCTTCCTGATTATCCTGAAGACAAATAATATTGCTTTTCAGAAGCATATCGAGAGAAAGCTACGGACGTGCTGGTTGCAAGGGTATATGTTTTCTTTCTTCAATCTCTCTATCTCAAATTGTCGTTAGATTTAAATATGTATAAGAGTTTTGATGATACAATATTTGTTAGGTTAGTGTCTTTTATCATCAACCTCTCACTTGAACTAAGACTTTTTTTTCAAGTGGGTATGTCAGCTTTTGCTTGAGCATGCTTGCAATAAAGTCATATATTTTCTTTTGTATTTTTCGTTTTGTTCTCTATCTTTTTGGACCTTCCAGAATTAGGGTTTTTTTTTTGTTTGTTTTGGGAAAAAAATATTTTAAAATGGGCTTAATGAGTAGTGAAGAAAGCTCTTGCCTTTTTGTAGCTTAATCATTTGATCTTACTCATTAATTATCTTTACTCTTTGTTTTTAACTAGTTTCTTTGTCCTCAAACCAAGAAACACTTTGCAAATCCCAATACAAAGAGTACTAATTAATTGTGATCTGCAGAAAAGCTATCAGAAGAATGGAAGTTCCAAGTAAAGAAGATCATGACATGCCTATACCAATAAGCACTGCTTATGGTAATAGTTATGGTCCTCATGGACACATGATTCAACATCATCCTGCCAATTCTACTGCTCCAAACCCACCAATTGTCTCCTCAAATGGTAATGGTCTTGACAAAAATCATGATCATCCTCCTCCTCATCATCATGTGGGTTACAATATCATGCTCAACAACATCAAAAAGGAGAAGCATGTGGTTATCAAGTACAAGGAATGTCAGAAGAATCATGCAGCTTCCTTGGGAGGCAATGCTATTGACGGTTGTGGAGAGTTTATGCCAAGCGGTGAAGAAGGTTCCATTGAAGCTCTCACTTGCTCAGCTTGTAACTGCCATAGAAACTTCCATAGAAGAGAAATAGAAGGTGAAGAAAAAAGCTTCTTCTCCCCTTACCACCAACACCACCACCAACCATCTCAGAGAAAACTCATGTTCCATCACCACCACCACAAGATGATAAAATCACCATTACCACAGCCAATACCTGGATCAAACTCAGAGTCAGAAGATCATATGGAGGAAGACAGTGGAGCATTCAGACAGCCACCACCACCACCACCACCCCCAGTACCGTACAGTTACGGCGGATATAATCAGAAGAAAAGGTATAGGACAAAGTTTAGTCAAGAGCAGAAGGAGAAGATGCTGAGTTTTGCGGAGAGAATTGGTTGGAAGATGCAGAGACAAGAGGAAGCTGTTGTTCAACAGTTTTGTCAAGAGATTGGAGTTAGGAGAAGAGTTCTTAAAGTTTGGATACACAACAACAAACACAATCTATCCAAGATGAGCAACAACGTTAATAGTAACAAAAATGTCGAGCTTTCTGCTGGTAATAACGACATCAATAAAGCTCCTAATTGAAAATCTTGCTTATGTTCCTTAGTTTAAGTTACATTGTGGTTCTATGTGTGTTCTCTTGGGATTTCTTAATTAACTACCTTAATGGTTAATGTTTAACTCTTTGTTGGTTTGTTAATTAATCATTGTTTAGCTAGCTTTACCCTTTAAAAACATATGGTTATCAAGGTATTTTTCTTAATTAGCAATCTGATCAACGCATTGGGATTTTCACTGTTATTAGTTTTTCAAATCATTAGACTACGGAAAACTTACTAAGGCAGTTTCGGAGGAAGGGCATGCATTAGCGCAACGTCCATAAGAAGTTGATAACATACCTATATATACATGGTCAATAATATTTTTAAAATAGTATTGAGCTGGTCTTCTTTTGATTTTATGTTTTTCAAAAATTATACTTTACACATTCTTATTATATCCTCATCATAAAAATTAAATGTCTATTGCACGGAAAACAAAGGAAGCAATAAATAAATTATCGTTTCCACCAAGGGTTGAAAATCGTCCTGACGAGTGCAAGTCAAGTCTTGTTGTGTGTGACGTATTAGGTTGAGTAAATGCCTGGTTGGTGTTGTCACGAGTGATCTCATTTATTGAAAATCTTTCTTTTTCTTTGTGCTGAGAATTCTTGGCATGACTGAAAAAGAAGACATGGGATCTATATGTCATGCATCACAAGGGATTAGATTTCAATAGGATGTTGTGTTACTTGTGAAATCACATGTTTTTATTTATTGAATATTAAATGTAAACATTTTATCCTTCTTGTTCTTTTTTTCGTCATATTGTATACTCCTTGCACATAGTTCCTATTACTTGTTGGATCAGTAAACTTCATTCAGAAAATGATGTGTTGTTGTTGTGGTAAAGAAACAATGATTTGGCGTTTGCATGTTGAGACACGTCTTTACAAACTTTATTTTAAGATGCTAGTACAACAAAGTCTAACTAGAGGTGAATAGCACCGATATTTTCTGTAAAATTTACTGTTCTGTTTTATAAAAAATATTATTTTGATATTTTTTATACATATTAAAAAATATTTATGGTTTGTTAATTACATCTTTTATCAATAATATTTGAAATAAATATAATTTACATTCAATTTTAAAATAATATTTTTATGTAATAAAAATGTTAAAACGAATTTTTGAAGTGAGAGAGAAATATAATAATCTAAAACATTTATTATATGACGTGTATACTGTAACACAAAACCATGGACTTAAAGCAATTTCAATGGAGATTTCTACTCTTTAAGTATCCAACTATATATATATATATATATTAATAATTTTAGAGTTTTTAAAATTCTATAAAACCCAATCGAAAGTATCTGAAATGAAATACTTTTAGTTGGATTTCTCGTAGTTTTTAAAGCTCCATAACTAAATACTAATATAATTATATAAATATATACATACATATATGCTTTTTAGATCCGTAAGAGTAGAAACCTCTATTGGACATGTTCTTAGATCTCGAATGTTAAAAGCAATTCAAGCAGTGCAGATCTAGCGAATCAAACAGATCAAGCATAACAAGTGCATATCAAACATGAAAGATGCATATCAAGCAAGAAAAATAAAAATCAAACAAACAGATCAAACAATTATTATAATTTTGAATGGTAAAAACAGTTCAAATAAAACATATTATATGTTTAAATAATAAAAATACAATAAAATATACCAAAACACATAATATATAAATAAATACATAAATAACAATAGATATTATACTAAAACTCTGTTACTGCAAATTTAAAATTAAAATATAAAACATTAAAATTTAATGATATATTTCTTTTCCATTATTATACATATTTAAACTATATTATTATGTATTTGTATAATACATATTATAATTAAGATACACATTATATAAATATAATAATTTAAATACAATTTGATAATTTTTATATTTTAAAGTTGTTAGTAAAATAAAATAAAAAATATTGTATTTGTAAAAGCTAATAAATATATTTTGAAATTAAAATTTGTAATAAAATCATTTTTGGTTAAAAAATGGATTAACAGCTCCAAACGTGTACAAGAGTTCGAATGGTGTAGCGGGAGAAGTGCAGATCTCCTGCATTTAATTTACCATTCAACATTTACTTGTTTTAAATTGCAGAAAGTGAAAGATCTGAATGTAGTTCACATTTTTTTGTCTTTTGTGAAAAATAGTAAGAGATCTGCATACCGATCAAGTAGGTCATAAATGAAAAAGACAGATCAAACAGTTTAGTACAACTCTACATGTATATCGGTATGAACTGTATACAGATCTCTTACTATTTTTCACAAAAGAACAAAAAAATGTGAACTACATGTAGATCTTCCGCTTTCTGTAATTGAAAACAAGAAAATGTTAAATGATAATTAAATGCAGGAGATCTGCATGTGCGGGGAGATCTGCATGTGCGGAGAGATCTGCATGTGCGAGGAGATCTGTACTTCTCCCGCTACACCATTGGAACCTTAAGAGCATGTTTATTGGGGTCTTTTAGCTAGAAACCCCTAAAAAATATTAGTAAAAAATTGGTGGGTCCCACAAAAACTTAAGGGACCGTCCCTTGGGGACCTTAATTAAGGGACGTCCCTTGCACTGTTTTGTGGGCCCCACTGACACGTGGCGACACGCGATTGATCATTTTTAAAAAAAAAAAAATTCAAAAATAAGAAAAATGGTGGGTCTCACTTTTTTTTAAGGGACTCTACCAAGTCCCGGATAAACATGCTCTAAGTGTCAACATTTTGAACTAATGATATGGGAAGAAGCTTCTAGAACAAAGCCCATTTATATTCGATTACTAAGATAGTAGCCCTAGCCCATTTAATTCCACTCGGCCCATTTGTAACTTTTCAATTACCCTTTTTAGAGGAGAAAATTAACGCTTCACGCGAGTACAGAAAAGGAATAATTACAGTCGTCTCCACCATCCTTTAATTACTTACTTTGCAACTTCACCACCGTAAGATCGAACCTCTCGGTGCTCTGTTCCCCGTCTCCGCCGCTCTCTCCCCGTCGATTTCTTCTTCTCAGGTTAGGGTTTCCTCCTCTTTCTCTATTTATATACTCTGTGCGATATCGAGAAGACTGATGATGTCTGGCACTAACTAGTCTGGTATACGCACTCAGTAGTCGTAGTCTTAGGGTTTTGCTGTGAAGGTACTTCGATTTATCGAATTTCTTGGCGATCTCCGATTGATCAACAGTTCTATTAGGGAAATCAATTAGGTTTTGTTGCTGAGAGAGATTTAAGCTTCTCCTTTGTTCTTCTGAGTATTATTTGGAGAGCTTGTTAGAGTTGCATTACTCTGCTGATATGGTTTTTGAGTTAAGCGTTTTATTCTAATTCAATGATGGATCCTTGTTTGATTGCAGTTGGAAGAGGGGTGGTTTTGATAAGATCAAGCAAAGATGGCGAACTTACAACTCTCTGGGATCATTGAAAAGGTCTTTCATCATCTACTTCGAACGAAGCTCAACTTTGTTTTTGATGATTATTATTCACTTTTCTTATTTCTATGATTCTTTTTTTTTATGTTTAGATGACGGGTAAAGATAAAGACTATAGATATATGGCAACCTCTGATTTGCTCAATGAGTTGAATAAGGACTCCTTTAAACTCGACTTGGACTTGGAGATGAGATTGACGAGCATCATATTGCAACAGCTCGATGATGTTGCTGGTGATGTTTCTGGATTGGCTGTTAAGTGGTTAGCTTTCTTCTCTCAGCAGCTTTGATTTTCTTTCTCTTCCATATCCGACCCTTGGTGTGTTTATTTTGCTCCAGTCTTGCTCCGTTGGTGAAAAAGGTGGGAGAAGAGCGTATTGTGGAGATGACCAACAAATTGTGTGATAAATTGCTGCATGGGAAAGACCAACACCGTGATACCGCAAGCATAGCTCTCAGGACTGTTGTCGCTCAAGTTTCTCCTTCGCTCGCTCCATCTATTCTTGTTACTCTAACTCCACAAATGATTGGAGGGATAAGTGGCCAGGTTCGTTTCTGGGAGACCTATTCGTTTTCTCGATTGTATATGCCACAGTTAGGGTCTGACCGTCTGAGACAATTTCAAGATGCGAGCAAAATTACAATTCAAAGTAAAAATTAGGCTACGCAATAGATGGATTGATACAATGATACTAACAATTGAATTTATTTTACGTTAAAGTTCTGTTGGCGCTTTTACAATTTAATAGCTCTTCCTTAATAACTCCTAGTAAACTATAGAACTATCCATGCTTATAATATTTTTCTTTACCCTATGAAATCGAGTGTGCTGTCTACTTGCTTTGCAAGTAACTAACTTTCCGCTGGCTTGCTTGTGAAGGGAATGAGCCCAGGGATTAAGTGTGAATGTCTTGATATCATGTGTGATGCTGTTCAAAAATACGGAAGTTTAATGGCAGATGATCACGAGAAACTACTGAACACACTGTTATTGCAATTGGACTGTAACCAAGCAACAGTCAGGAAGAAGACTGTTACATGCATTGGTAAGTTAACAAAACTGAGTCAATAGGACAGCTTCTCATCCCAATATTAACTATTTGAATATGGATTTCAGCTGTTGGTGTCAATTTATGTGATACCAACGCTGGTTCAAACGATATATTCAGCTCCATTTGTTTTCTCCCCAGTCTTATGTAGAACTCCTAATTCAGTGGTGGATATCTGGTTTCTCATTTAAGTTTCAATTTTTTTGGGTTCAGCATCTCTTGCGTCCAGTCTGTCTGATGATTTGCTCGCAAAGGCGACAGTTCAAGTTGTGAAAAACCTAAGTAACAAGAATGTTAAATCGGAGATTACACGCACCAATATACAAATGATAGGAGCAATAAGGTACTTCCTTTATATCCTTTTTTGGTTGTGGTATTTGTCTTTAACTTCTTACCAATGTTTTACTGCAGTGTTATCATATGTTTCTGTTAGTGGCGGTTTTATACCTATTTATTAGTGGGATGCATAGTTTACCGTCCATATCTCTTATTAGGCTTGCCATGGGTGCACGGTATTTAATGCGTTTTTTGTTTTCTTTTGTTTTAGCCGTGCCGTCGGATACCGATTTGGGACTCATCTTGGTAACACTGTTCCAGTATTGATCAGTTACTGCACCAGCGCTTTAGAAAATGATGAGGAGCTCCGCGAATATAGCTTACAGGTCTCCCGAGATTTCCTATTCTATTTTGTCACTAGGCGTACATATTTGTTTTCTTAGTCCAATGGATGATTACGTAGGCGTGCTTGTAGCCTGTTTTCTCTTATTAAGTCGTATTAAATTGGGATTTAAATATTTATCAAGCTTCAATGAAAGTGATATGATCGGTGATAATATGCCATTCTGAAATTCAACTGCAGGCTCTTGAAAGTTTCTTGTTACGGTGTCCAAGAGACATCTCACCATATTGTGATGAAATTTTAAATCTCACTTTGGAATATATAAGTTATGACCCGAATTTTACGGACAACATGGATGAAGATACTGATGATGAGACTCCTGAAGATGAAGAAGATGAGTAAGTTCTGCTATAAACATTGGATCCATCCTATCCACTTACAGTGCACCATTGTCATATATGTCTTTTTCCCTCACAGCGAGAGTGCAAATGAGTACACGGATGATGAGGATGCCAGCTGGAAAGTTAGGAGAGCAGCAGCGAAATGCTTGGCAGGGTTAATAGTGTCTCGTTCTGAGATGATCTCTAAAGTATATCAAGAGGTATATCTTTTTCTTAATGACCAAGAAGATAGGATTATACATTTTGTTTTCACAAAAATTCATCTTTTGCTTCGGTTGATAATCTGGCATTATTATAGTGTTTAATAATGTTAGGAATGAAATTTTACTGTAGTCGTCACTGTTGAGAAATTTAGAAATAAGTCTCTTCTTGTGCAGGCCTGCCCGAAACTAATTGATAGATTTAAGGAAAGGGAGGAAAATGTGAAGGTATGTAAAATAAACAAATTAGTTATCCTGCATTGCTATATGGTTACTGATCCGAGGTACTGTTGTTACAGATGGATGTTTTCAACACATTCATTGATTTGTTACGCCAAACAGGAAATGTGACAAAAGGTCAAACTGACACTGATGAATCAAGGCAATTTTTCTGCACCCTTTCACTCCCATCAGTATGGATGGTCTGTCACGTTACTGATGAATCCCTGCTGACTAAATGTATAACTTTGTTTAAAGCAGTCCGAAATGGCTACTGAAACAAGAAGTGTCAAAGATTGTGAAATCCATTAATAGGCAACTGCGTGAAAAGTCTGTGAAGACAAAGGTACGGAAGTATGAAACTCTCTTTTTGGTCTGGTTCCTACTTGATATTGTAGTAACTCCTTATCTTCTGCAGGTTGGAGCATTCTCTGTTTTGAGAGAGCTTGTGGTCGTCTTGCCTGACTGCCTTGCTGATCATATTGGCTCGCTAGTTCCTGGAATTGAAAGAGCTCTTAATGTTAGTGGGGATATTCAGTATATTTATTTATGTACTTTCAGTGGTGTTCTTTGTTCATTTGCTCATGTTTCCTCTTTTTCGCCTCCAGGATAAATCTTCTACATCAAACTTGAAAATTGAAGCTCTTGTCTTCACAAAGTTAGTCTTGGCATCGCATGTGCCTCCTGTTTTTCATCCTTACATTAAGGTTGGAAGCGTTTTATGGTTTTTAGTCCATTGAAATATTAACAAAATGTTCAGTGATTGTTGTTGAGTTTATATACTTCAAAACCCTCAGTCTTCAAAAAATGAACATAAACAACCGATGCGGGTTGATTTGACTCTCTTACAACTCTTATGTTAATATAGGCTCTCTCCAGTCCTGTTTTAGCTGCTGTTGGAGAACGCTATTACAAGGTGACCGCTGAGGCATTAAGGGTTTGTGGGGAACTTGTCAGAGTAGTCCGCCCAAGTACTCAGGTGAGTATCTCATTACATTGAGACATTTTGTACTAACTTGCTGAGTCAGTCTGTTCTCTAGATACAGTGTCAGCGTTTGCTTTTATTAGCCAAGCCATACTTTTACCCATACACAACCCACAGGTCCTTGCATCTGATATGTTCTCTTATGTGGTTCAGAGTATGGGATTTGATTTTAAACCATTTGTTCATCCAATCTACAATGCGATAATGTCTCGCTTGACAAATCAAGACCAGGACCAGGTTGTGGCATGAATCCCCCTTTTTGTTTATTTTTAATTGTTTCGAATATCCATGCGTTTTGGGGGGCTTTAGATCTGAATAATTTTCTGTGAAAAAATCTTTCAATTTGTCTTTGAGTAATTACAGAATTTGGATAATGGATGCAAATTGATGTGTTTGTATTGTACTATTTATGTTTCTTAACCTCTCACTTCGCTTCAACAGGAGGTCAAGGAGTGTGCTATTACTTGCATGGGTCTCGTTATTTCAACATTTGGCGATGAACTCAGAAAAGAATTACCTTCATGCCTTCCTGTGCTTGTTGACCGAATGGGAAACGAAATCACTCGCCTCACAGCAGTGAAGGTTGTTCTCGTTCTTCTGTTGACATGTTTACTTTCAAACTTTCTAGCTCATGTCTGTGATTCTATTGGTGCATGCAGGCGTTTTCTGTAATTGCCACTTTTCCGCTGCACATTGATCTGTCATGTGTTTTGGTCCATTTGATTACTGAATTAACTGGATTCTTAAGAAAGGTATATGGCTTTTTACAACCATATCTAATTGTCACCAAATATGTACTATTTTCCACCAAATCAGTGGAAAATATCCCTGAATACACTATCTGGTACTTGGGCAAATTGTATTAATGTTTTTGTAAAACAGGCTAATCGGGTTCTAAGGCAAGCAACACTGATTACCATGAATACCTTGGTAACAGCGTACGGAGATAAGATTGGCTCAGATGCTTATGAAGTTATTGTTGTGGAACTTTCATCTCTGATAAGGTCTGTCTGTCTGTCCAGAATTTACCTTGCGTTCTTTTAAAAAAAACCTTTCGGGATTGGTTGTTTTATTAGATGATTGACTTTAATTTTTCTTTTCCAGTGTTTCGGATCTCCACATGACAGCTCTTGCACTTGAACTCTGCTGCACTTTGATGACTGGAAAGAGTTGTAGTGAAAATATCAGTTTGGCGGTTCGCAACAAAGTTCTTCCGCAGGCTCTAACTCTAGTTAAAAGCCCGTTGCTTCAGGGTCAAGCACTTTTGGTAACTTGTCGTTTTGTTTGAGTTTTTATATACTTTGCCTGAGATCAAAGACGAACCGGAAATGTTTTCTTTAACGCTTTGTCGTAGGCACTGCAAGGATTCTTTGAAGCTCTGGTGTATCATGCAAATACGAGTTTCTACACCTTACTGGACTCATTACTTTCCTGCGCTAAGCCTTCTCCTCAGTCTGGAGGTGTCCCAAAGCAAGCATTGTATTCAATTGCACAATGTGTCGCGGTTCTTTGTCTCGCGGCAGGTGATAAGAATTGTTCTTCTACCGTTAAAATGCTTATGGAAATACTTAAAGATGATAGCGGCACAAATACAGTAAGCTTTCTGATTTTGTATTAGTGTGCGAACAATTAGGGATTAGGCTCGAGCTTATTTTCCTTTATAGATCTACAGCTGTTTGAAGGCTTAATTTTGTGGTGATGGATTTTCTCGTGCAGGCAAAACAGCACCTTGCCCTGTTGTCCCTTGGTGAGATTGGGAGAAGGAAAGATCTAAGCGCACATGCTGGCATTGAAACAATAGTCATTGAGTCTTTCCAATCTCCTTTTGAAGAAATAAAGTCAGCGGCTTCATATGCTCTTGGAAACATTGCTGTTGGCAATCTACCCAATTATTTACCTTTTATCTTGAACCAGATTGATAATCAACAGAAAAAACAATATATTCTTCTTCATTCACTCAAGGAGGTGCGTTTTTCCTGAACTATGTATATCTTTAGTATAGTGTCAGATTACATGTTTAATTCGATTTCATATACTGCTCCTCCTTTTATTCAGGTGATCGTGAGGCAGTCTGTTGATAAAGCGGACTTCCAGAATTCTAGTGTTGAGAAAATACTTGCTTTACTGTTTAACCACTGTGAAAGCGAGGAAGAGGGTGTGAGGAATGTTGTTGCTGAATGCTTGGGAAAAATGGCGTTGATAGAACCTGAGAAACTGGTTCCTGCACTTAAGGTAACTAGAGAAGTGATACAGATCAATCTAACTAACTATCTGCACTCACTCATGTTTGTGTTTTATTCTGAACTTTATAGGTTAGGACGACTAGCCAAGCCGCTTTTACTCGTGCGACTGTTGTTACCGCTGTGAAATATTCTGTAGTGGAACGGCCTGAGAAATTAGATGAAATCATCTTCCCTGAAATTTCTTCATTCCTCATGCTAATTAAAGATGGTGACAGGGTAAGTCAACTAAAGTCAACCCATTCGATTGGTATAACAAAAATGATTTTGCTGTGACTAATGAATCATAACATTTTTCTCCGGTTGTGGTTTATGCAGCATGTGAGGCGTGCAGCTGTGTCAGCCCTGAGTACCTTTGCTCATTACAAACCTAACCTTATAAAAGGACTCCTCCCTGAATTGTTACCGCTTCTATATGATCAAACCGTTATTAAGGTAATCTCTCTATAGAAGCATATTAGTGAGATACATAACACAGTTGTTGTCATACATCATTATAACTCGGAAGGTGACAAAATATGTTTTTGCAGAAAGAATTAATAAGAACGGTTGATTTAGGGCCATTCAAGCACGTTGTAGATGATGGGCTTGAATTGAGGAAAGCAGCGTTTGAGTGTGTATTTACTCTGCTCGATAGCTGTCTTGATCAACTGAATCCGTCTTCTTTTATTATTCCTTTCCTCAAATCCGGATTAGAAGGTAAGTGTGTCTAACTCTCTCTGTCTCTCTCATATGATAATTATTAACATATGGTGTAATTTCATTGTAACATAAGTATCTGGTTTATGCAGATCATTACGATCTGAAGATGCTGTGTCATCTTATACTCTCACTACTAGCGGATAAATGCCCCTCAGCCGTGCTAGCTGGTATGTTAATTAATAGCTTCCAAAAATCATTGTTTCAAATCAGGTAATAAATGCCTTTTTATCGTATGATGTTTTTCTTCTTTTTAAGTACTGGATTCGCTGGTGGAACCACTGCAAAAAACAATAAACTTCAAGCCAAAGCAAGATGCAGTGAAGCAAGAGCATGACCGTAATGAAGACATGATCAGAAGTGCTCTCCGTGCTATTTCATCATTAGATCGGATCAGGTTCTCTCTCCCACTCCTTTTAAGATTATGATTTTTATTCTCTTTTGCGTTAAATCCTAACCGATCTGATTTTTTTTTTTCCTTTTGAGTTCAAACAGTGGAGTGGATTATAGCCACAAGTTCAAGAGCTTAATGGCTGAGATGAAGAGGTCTGAAAGATTGTGGGGAAAGTACCAGACAATCCGCAACGAGTGAAGAGTTTGTATGTTGTGTTACTGGGGATACTGAACCATAAGGCGATGGTTGATTTTTTCTCTGCATGAGATGAACAGTGTTCCAAGAGGGTACAGGGGAAAAAATTTGAGAACATAGTTTTCTGAATCGGTGAACAAGAACAGTTATATTATAACTTTTGAAATAGTTAAAAAGGGCTTTTGTTTTATAATTTGACCTCTGCTTCTGTCTTGTTGCTTTGTAAGTTCTTCATTTTTGGACCGTGTGAGGGGATCTTATAGCCTTGTTTTCTCTGGCTTTTCAATGGCTAGTAGTATGTGTCTCATACATAATAAAAAAAATGGAGTAAAAACTACATGGCCTCTCAAAGAGAGACGGTTGTGTTTAAAGCCTAACACTAGTTTTGTCGTACTACATATGGAATGGAACATCAGGGATTAACCTTAATCTCAAATAAAATACATGTCGTACGCAATTAACTCCAAACTGAACTTGCAACTTTGGCATGTTAAACTTCAGCTTATAACAGAAAAAAAAAAACAATCCACCATTCATTCTCTCGTATATAAAAATAAGTACTTAAATTAAGAATAATACCGTCGTTTCCCCAGATATTTATCATTAATGCAAACCTCAATTTTGCAAAAGACAGAAAAAGTTTCTTCAACTCATCAGAATTATGTTCATGTCACCCTAAGAGAGACAACAACTTTTGGATATATATAATCTCCTGACGGCTGGACAAGCCAGGGAAACAAAACATATTCGCATTTGTATTTCATTGGATTGGTCAGCTCTACCCTATATTGTCAACTTAACAAGGAAACAAAGCAATCGAATAGAAAGCGAAAAAAGAGAGAAGCTAATCTTTGATTCAACTTACAAAAGAGCAGAAAATCCACAAAAGAGTTTTAGATCTTTCTGTTTTAAGAGAGGATTATTCGAGAGATACGGGAACAATTGCTACTCAAAGTAAATACCTGAAAATCCTTTAGAAACACATAAAATCATTTGTCTCATTCATTAGAACCCTCAGCATCATTACCAGACTTGAGATGAAGATGCTTCTCTCTCTTTTGGAAATCTGTCAAACCTTTCCCACTTCCAATCACACCCACTTTCCCAAATGGATCCTCGGGTGATTTGAATATACTCTCTTTCTTCCTCCCTGTAAAAAACCCTACCTGCCAACCAACCAAAACCCCATCTCAGACTCAGAGAGCAAGAAAAGAAAGAAGATCAATCCAAAATTGCAAACATATTTAACCTTTTTAGTTTTGGCTTTAGTCGTCTGAAACTGTTGCCAAGCGTTCTGTTTCTTGTTCTGTGCAACCTCCAGTTGCTCCTGCCTCGCCTTTGACTTGAAAGCATGTATCTTCTTCCGCTTTGCAATTTTCTGCAAAATAAACAACCGAGATCTCATAAACAACAACCTCATAAACACGACCTAAATTTAAATAATCAAATCTTTGACTTACCACATCCTCAGGATCGTTAGGATCGATTTTAAGCTTTGCTGGTAGAGTTTTGGACTGATAATCAGAACTCGCAGCTTGCTCAATCTTTCTTTTGAGCGCGTTCTTCGCAGCTTCAGCTATTCTTTCTGCTTCCAAGAGAGCATTGGTCTCTATTGCCCTCACATTATCTGGATCAACCTATATTAGAACATGGCAACCTCAACATTAGTTTTTGTTTAATAAAACAACACAACGGGAACAGAAGCATTACCTCTTCCTTGTTACCCCACTCATTATACGAAACATAGTAGCCATTTAGAGTATGCGCCACAACAGTTGCATCATACCTGAACACTTAACTGAATCAAGCAACGAAAATACAGGGAAGAAGACGTAAAGAATACAATAGATACATCACAAATTACAAGAGACATGAGAGTTTTTCAGACATACCACTCGCCATCGTCGCTATAAACAGCTTGAACTTTTGTTCCAATGGGGAACTTACCCTCATGTATTGGGTCATTCCTTGATTCCTGAAAAAGAATAAATGCACACGTTAGTCACCAAAATTTCTTCCTGCTAAGAAGAACTGACTAACATAATCACGTAGCTTCATTTAGAGGTAAGATGGCAGTTTGACAGAGCTGAAGACGGTAAAAGGACAAGGAGAAGAGATAATATGACAAAAAAATAAACCTACCATTTTTTGCCAAGCACCCTCTAGTAAATCGGGAGATTCAGCTGTTGCTCCAGCACTAGCTCCAGCATCTGATAGAGGAATCTCATTTTGCTTAGCGGTTGCAAGAAGTTCCTCTGTCAATGCAATCACCTACAGTAGTGCAAAACAAGAGTGTCATAGAACTGAGGATTCCAGCAATATCACACAAGATATGTCTGTTAAGAATTTCAGAAATAGAACTTCAGGGATCAAACGGTAGAAATCAGGAAGCAGAGTGGCAACCATGACCCATGTTAGCACACCTGCACAACAACCAAGATAGAAATGATGAACTCCTCGCTAATTCTCCTACTTTCTCATGTACTACTCCAACAACTGTTTTCAGCTGACCCAAACTCCACTGCCGGAGTAAAACAGCAATCAAAATTCTACTCACCTTATGTGAAACCTAGCTCCACCGTATCAGCTAGCTGTTAAGTGAGGTTGCTATTATCGAGCAACATGCTGAATCCTTCAAAAGATGGAGGGAATGGAAAACATAAAAGGACATGGTTTTCAAAACCTAACATAATCTACTTTAGTGTGTCAATCACGAGCACAATTACATGGACAACAAGATTGTGATCGCACAAAACCAAACAAAGAAGTGATTTGTGAGAGCAAGGATGTATCATCACCTCTTTAAGCTCCTTTTCCATGTCTGCATATTCAGAGTTTCTAGGGTCTTGGGACAAAAGCTGCCTCACCTGGAAACCAAAAGAGTGTAAAATTCCATCAGATTATCCAGAAGAAGACTTTGTTCAATCAACGAAACCCTAATTTGAAGCAACCTTACGAACCCTAACAAACAATGATACAGAACCCTAATCTGCTCAATTCAATTTGTTCTTCACCAATTGTCAAGCATCCTCGATTCTATAACCTAGAAATCACAAACAAAGCCCAGAAGAGAAGAGAAGAACCTGTTGGAGCTGGTCTTTGTAGGTAGTGAGATTGGAAGCTAGCTCCTTGATGCTCACTTCTTCTTCTCCGTCCATCTTTGATAACAATTAGCTTCGAACCGAATCGAATCTCACTTCCTCTCCGATGCTCTTCTTCGTCGCCTAGAGTAGATATTTTGAGAGAGAAGAAGGAAATCTATTTATTATAATTTCTACAATAAAACTGCACGCCCTTTGGAATCGAAATTGGTTAGATATCGCAAACGGGTTTAAGACTTTATATTTAGATAACCCAAACCGAACGCGTTCAAAACCGAAATATTTCAAATATCTAAATATATCTGAATTATATTTATATGTTAGATAGATTTAACGGAAAACTAGATTTTGATCCGTGCTTTCAAAGCGCAAGATTATTTTCGACACAAACTAAATTATATAAAATAAATTTGCATTTTTGATTATGTATCTATATTTAAATGTTATAAATGAAGCGTTATATCATGTGTTTCGGGTCACGACCCAGACCCGCGGTTAAATTGACTAACTGATGACTTTATATGGAGTTCAGTTTATTTTTTTCTTTAAACTCATTATTTAATTTTCTTATAAAATCCGTAAAATACGTTAAAATTTGGAATCCGACTACTGGTTGAACCTATGGATGACCACTATGTAATACAATTTAACTTAAATTTTCATACTTAAAGTATTCTAATTTATGAATATTTAGATGAATGGTGGATATATATTATGAATGTTATGCTTTTATTTTACAAAAGTTAGTCAACCTAATTTATCATTTTATTGTAAGCATAATGGATCAATATTCGAGAGGATACATACTAAATTAGAAATAGATACATGAATGTGAGATGGATTTTGATCCGCATTGTAAGCGTAATAGATCAATATTCGAGAGGATACATACTAAATTAGAAATAGATACATGAATGTGAGATGAATTTTGACCCACACTTTAATGTTTCTTATTAGATTTTGATCAAATATTAATGTTTATTATTAGATTTTCACCCGCATTTTAATGTTTCTTATTAGATTTTGATGAAATATTAATGTTTATTGTTAGATTTTGATTCGTATTTTTTAAAGCGAGATGAATTTTTATTTAAATATTTATTTACTCAAAATTAGAAATCTTATACATGTGTATCTTTTTATTAAAACATTTGTTTTGAAGTATATATAATAAAAATAAAATTTACATTAATATAATTTTATGAAAAAAAGATAATTAATTTATATAACATGCTTCATATATTATAATACAAAATTTTAATTTTAAATATTCGTAAAATTTTATTTTATTATTATATTTTTCAATATTATTATACAAATTAACTATTGTTATTATACTCGTCTCATACATGAGAAATATATTAATTATTTTTAATATTTTAATTTAAATATGTATATTAACTTATGAAATGATTTATTAGTTCATATATCGTATTTTAATATTGTTTAATAAGTTGAAGTATGTTGTAAAATTCATAAATATAATTTATTCTGTTATTTTATAATGCTTAGATAGATTTAATGAGAAATACCGTAAGATAGACCTAAAAAATTTTTGTCAAAAAAATAACATTTAAGGAAAAAATGAAAAAAATAATCTTTATGGAGTGGGGTTTTGGGGGTAAATATACGTTTATACCCCTTGGGTTAACTAATCTAGACTTAGGGTTTAGAGTTATGGGGTGGGGGTTTAGGGGTGAGGTTTAAAACTGAAAAAATAACAAAAAGTATTAATTTTTTTTTAAAAAAGGTCTAGTTTGGTCTTTTTTGTTTTTGAAGGTTATTTTTATGACAAAAACTTCAAAAGGTGTTATTTAAGAGATTTGCTCGAAATAATTATAAAATATCTAAAATAATTAAACAATACTCAAACAACAAATAATAGTTGAAATATCTATTGATTTCATATCTAAGTGTTTAAATCAATTCAATTTTTTATATTAGTTTTAGGTATTTTGAAATATTATTTTAATTTATATATTATATCTTGTTTTTAGATTTTGAAATATTTAAAATATATTTAAATTTTGAATTTTAAAACTGTTTAAACATATATTCTATACTTACGAAGATTTAAATCGAAGTAAAATAAAATTTATAAATAACTGAATAAAACAGAAACTTTTAGTCTAAGAGCATCCATATTGAACATGAATAAGAGCATCCCATCAATGAACTTGGAGTGGGTTCACCACATATATTTTTTTTAATTTTTTAATTTTTTTTGTTTACTTTTAAAAAAAATAATAATAATAATTGGACCAATGACGAGCCGCCACGTGTCGTGGAGGTCCGCCAAACAGTGCATGAATCACTCCTTACAGATGACCCCAGCGAGACAGATCATAAAAATATCATTATTATAATTTTTATTTAGAAAATGTGTGAACTTCCCCATTAAACCCTCAATGGAAATGCTCTAAGTACCCAAACAAGGTAAAGGTGTTGAACCAAAAGTTCATTTACAAGGTACAGCGTAAGAAAATTATCTGTAGCCAAAATTTTTGCATTTTTCACAAATTGACTTATCTTTTAATATAGTCAAATACAGAGTATATTTTATTCACTCTTAACTATTGTAATCATTTCGTCTAAGCCAAAATTTTCAGTAATTATATTAAATAAAAATTTGATTTAGTAATAGAAGCATCCTCATCTCAAATATCTAAAACAAAAGATTAGATCAAATAGAATTGTTGCTTTTAATTTTAGTTACTATTATTTTTTTAAATAATCATTTTTAAATTGGCCAATATCATCTGAGAAGTATTTATCAGAACACATTTTTTTTACCACAATGTCATATCAATTTGTTTTTTAAACAATCAAAATTATTATACTATTAAATGAGTATATATTGAGCCTTTACTGAAGCCCAGCAGTCTTTAATTATGATTGTTTATTATCTAGAGTTTATTTAAACCAAAACTAATACACCGATTATTTACGTTTTGATACTCAAAGGCAACATTATATCATCTTTCATACAAAGAAGGCTATATATTAAACAGAGTGATTTACATAAAAGGTCACTTTCATACAAAGTGACATTATGTTCCCAAAAAAAAAGAAGTGACATAAGAAAACAGACAACTTCATGTACAAATACAATTAATAAAAACCAAAATTTCAGAATCGATGGAAGAAGGCCAATTTATCAACTGTCAAAGACCCTAAAACGGATCTTCTTTAACTTAATTAAGACTACAAGCAAACCAAAGAACCTGAAGCTGCTAAAACTGAACCGAGAATCATGAGCCTCAGGAAGAACCAAATCATAGATAGCCTCCAAAAAGTAAAGAAACCATGCACACTAAAACGAGCCTAAATTGAGAGCAACACGAGCAGAAAGGAAACAACAACAATAACATAAAAAACAAAACCAACGTGAGCTCTCTACATAATTGAACTGAGAAGAAGAAAACAAACCCAAAGATTGGGTCAGTTAACATTCTATAAAGCCATAATTGATACATTCCTTGACTAACCTAAACGTTTAACATTATTCCATTAACTCGAGACACACAAGACTGCATAATTCACTCAAAGATTTATTCATTCAAAAACCATTACAAAAAAAACAAATTAAATGATCCAAATTGTTATTAGGATAACACCATTCATCATCAGTCATATTGTTGGAGATAAGAGTTGTCTTGGCACTTGGAGTTGAGAAGTCATCCACCTGAATACATCCAAAAGACTTAATAATGAATCGTAATTCATGCAACCGAAACAACAACAACAACTCTAGAAGAGATTCAAAACGTTTTACCTCATCATTACATCGGTGGCTTAAGCTTGAAGTCATGAACACGGATGTCATCACGGAACTTGCTCACAAATGTTTGGTAAAGTTGAGGCTCAGGATTTGGGGAGGAGAGATCTTTAGCCAACAAAGTAATGTAAAAACAAAGACCTTGGGCTGCTGTAACATTGGCACTCACGTAGTTAACTATTGAAGTTAAACTTGATTTTGGGTTTTTGCTTGATTATGGGTTTATAATCTAAAATCTCTTATTGGACTAAACCTAAATTAAGCCCATATTCTAGAAGTTTTAATTTGATAAAATATCTAGAAAGTAAGGAGGTTGTGGTAGAAAAATCTAGATATTTTTGTAAAAAAAAAATCTAGATATTATGATAGAAAAATCTAGATATTATGATTAGGTTTGTAAGATATTTTGTACTTTTGGAGCCTATAAATAGCTCATTCCTCTCTCATTTGTAACATAAGAAGTTGAATAATAATAAGAAGTTTTCTTTGAGAAAGAAAGAGTGTTCCACCCAAAGTTCTCTAAATCTCTTTGAGAGTTCTTCCACATTAATCTTCATACTTAGAAATTCTCTTGACTCTTTCGGGTTTCTCGGGTATTACGGTCTTGGGCTAGTGTTAAACACTATAAGGATTTATTCTTTACATGGTATCAGAGCTATTCTAATCTTGTCCTTAATCAAGATCGATTTAAAGAGAGCTCGAGTTTATTCTAAGTATGGAATCAACGGGTCGTGTTGTTGGATTGGGAATGGAAATCTTAAACCAATCTAACTACCGGTTATGGAAGTCATGCATGGAGTCATACTTGGTGAGTGAGGACTTATGGGATGTCGTCGTGGTAGTAGCACAACACCACCAAGGGGAAATGCTGCAACCGCGGAAGCGACAAAGGAGTGGACACGGAAGAATGCCAAGGCGGAGTTTGCTTTGAAGAGGTCCATATCTTCAAGCATATTTGAGCATGTCTCAAAGTGTACTTCTGCTAGTTCAATTTGGCAAGCATTAGATCAATTGTTCAACAAGAAGAATGAGGCCAGGCTACAACTATTAGAGAACGAGCTTGCAAATGCAAAGCAGGGGGAGTCTTCAATCTCAGATTTTTTCATTAAGGTGAAAAATCTATGCTCTGAGATTAATACTCTAAATCCAGAGGAGTCTATTTCTGAATCACGGTTAAAGCGGTATATTATTCGAGGTTTACGGCCCGAGTATACACCGTTTGTGACTTCAGTTCAAGGATGGGCTACACAGCCTTCCTTGGAAGAGTTTGAAAATCTGCTAGCTTCGCAAGAGTCCCTAGCCATGCAAATGTCAGGAGTCAAAATCACGGATGACTCGGGAAGTGCATTTGTAGCCCGGAGACAACAAAACTTTAAGGTTAAAACGAGAGATGGTTGTCCAAGAAACAATGATGGACCTTCCATAGGAGATAAGAAAAAATTCAAGTGCTACCGGTGTGGAAAGCTTGGGCATTTCAAAAAAGATTGTCGAGTCAAGTTGAAGGAAACAAATATGGCGGAGAAAAGAAGTCATACTGAAGACGAAGAATGGGGGAAATGCTTCACGGTGGAAGCTGCACATCCAGGTACATCCACAACTAAAAATTTGGGAAATGATTGGATTGTGGATTCGGGTTGTAGCCATCATATTACCGGAGATGAGAAGTTATTTTCTAGTCTTCAACATCATGACGGGAAAGAAGCCATTATTACTGCGGACAATTCAATCCATCGAATTGAGAAGGAAGGGACCGTTGTCATCAAAGGAGATGATGGAGAACCAATCACCCTCAAGAATGTTTACCATGTCCCTGGAGTTAAGAAGAATCTTCTTTCGGTGGTGAATGCGGTTGACTCAGGTAACTATGTTCTATTTGGTCCAAGAGATGTTAAATTTTTAAAGAATATTAAAGAGTTAAAGGCGGACGTTGTTCACACTGGAGCACGGGTTAAGGACTTATATGTTTTATCGGCGTCACATGCCTATGTAGAGAAGATGAGTACAAATGATAATGCTTCTATTTGGCACGCAAGACTTGGTCATATCAATATGACCAAGCTAAAAGTAATGGTGAATAAAGACTTGGTTCACGGGCTTCCAAAGTTGAAGATTCAAGATGGAGGGAAAGTTTGTGAAGGTTGTCAATATGGAAAGTCACATAGACTTCCATTTGATCAATCAACCTCAAGATGCAGTGGTCCTTTGGAGAAGGTTCATAGTGACTTAATGGGTCCAACAACAACATCCTCCTATTCCGGATTCCGTTATATGTTGTTGTTCGTAGATGATTTCTCACGGTACACTTGGGTATACTTTGTGAAGGAAAAATCAGAGGTATTCCAAAGATTCCAAGAATTCAAGGTTACCGTGGAAGGAGAGCTTGGTCGGAAGCTAAAGACTCTTAGGACGGATAATGGAGGAGAGTTCATGTCAAAGGAGTTTCTTTCTTTTTGCCAAAAGAATGGCATTAAGAGAGAATATACATGTCCATATACACCTCAACAAAATGGAGTAGCAGAAAGAAAGATTAGGCATATAACCGAGACGTGCAGAAGCTGGCTACATGACAAGAATTTACCTAAAGCCTTATGGGCAGAAGGAATGAGATGTGCAGCCTATGTCATCAACCGGATGCCACTTAGTCCAAACAACATGAAGTCTCCTTATGAGATGATTCACGGAAAGAAGCCAACGGTGAAGCATCTGAGGATATTTGGATCAGTCTGCTATGTCCATGTGTTCGACTCTCAAAGAACAAAGTTAGAAGCAAAGGCAAAGAAGTGTATCTTTGTCGGTTATGATGAACAAAGGAAAGGCTGGAGGTGTATGGATCCGGAGACACATAAATACACAGTGTCTTGTGATGTTGTCTTTGACGAAGTATCATCTTACTATGGACCACCTCAAGTCTTGGTTGAGCAAGATGTCTCAGCGTCTTCCAAGACTGGTGAACAAGTTATTCAAGTTCAGAGTGAGTATGAAAGTCTTGAAAAGGAGAATCAAGGTGAAAGGGGGAGCATTGACCAAGATGAAGAAGAGGAACAAAATCATGGTTCCATTGCCAACCAACGACCAAAAAGAAACATTGTCAAACCCGCTCGGTTCAGAGATGAAAGGTTTGTCACCACGTACTCTTGCTACTTTGCAGCTCCTTTGGATGAAAATGAGCCATCATCTTACAATGAAGCAAAAGGAGTTGCGGAATGGGAGACCGCAATGAAGGAGGAGATGGATGCTCTCATAAAAAATGAAACTTGGGATTTAGTTCCGAAACCCAAGGATACTCAACCTGTTTCTTGTAAATGGGTGTATCGACTGAAGCGAAAAGCAGATGGGAGCATTGATAGATATAAAGCAAGGTTGGTTGCTCAAGGGTTCTCTCAGAAGTATGGAGAAGATTATGAAGAGACCTTTAGCCCAGTAGCAAAGATGACTACGGTACGCTCACTCTTATCTCTAGCTGCAAGCTTTGGATGGAGGTTATGGCAGTTAGATGTGAAGAATGCATTTCTCTATGGTGAGCTAGACAAGGAAATATTTATGGAGCAGCCACCTGGTTTTGAATCACGAGAACATCCTAACCATGTGTGCAAGCTTAAGAAGGCCTTGTATGGGTTAAAACAAGCTCCGAGAGCTTGGTATGGAAAGCTTGCTCAATATCTTCAGTTTTGTGGCTATACAGCATCAAATGCTGATCCAAGTCTATTCTTCAAGAAGAGTGGAAGAGTTCACGTAGTAGTCCTCCTGTACGTGGACGATATGATCATCACCGGAAATGATGATGCTGAAATTGCTCGCCTACAAGAGGATATGTCGATAAGGTTTGAGATGAAGAAGTTAGGTGAGCTGAATCATTTTCTTGGCCTAGAGGTCGAAAGGGTTAAGGATGGTATATTCATCGGCCAACAAAGTTATGCAAGAAGGATTGTTGAAAAGTTTGGAGTACACCAAGGAAAGGTACGTTCTACTCCAATGGATACTAACATGAAGCTTAAGCGTGATGAAGGATCCTTGTTACCCGATCCTCGAATTTATCGCTCTCTTGTTGGAAGTCTTTTATACTTAACCATTACAAGACCAGATATTGCCTTTGCGGTTGGTCTTGTTAGTCGGTTTATGCAGGAACCAAGGAAGCCACATCTAGAAGCAGCAAAGAAGATATTAAAGTATGTGAAGACAACTCTTGGCATGGGTTTGATGTACAAGTATAATGCCAAGGTTTCTCTTCATGGTTTCATGGATGCTGACTTTGGTGGAGACTTAGATGATCGAAAGTCAACTTCAGGTTTTGTGTTCTTATGTGGAGACACAAGCATTTCATGGTGCAGCAAGAAACAAGCAACCGTGTCATTATCTACCACTGAAGCTGAGTATAAAGCTTCAGCACTCGCAGCTAAAGAATGCATATGGCTTCGAAGACTCCTTGAAGACTTGTTGGAGCCAATCAATAAATCTGTTGCCATATATGGAGATAACCAAAGTGCCATTAAGCTAGCCAACAACCCTGTTTTCCATGGAAGGACAAAGCACATTGAATTGGAACATCATTTTATAAGAGAGAAGGTGCTTGATGGAACAATTGAAGCATTGGAAGTTCGAAGCGAGGACAATGTTGCGGATATCTTCACCAAGTCACTACCAAAAGGTCAATTCGAGATACTTCGCTCGAAGCTCGGAATGGTGGACAAAATCAAGTTTAAGGGGGAGTATTGAAGTTAAACTTGATTTTTGGTTTTTGCTTGATTATGGGTTTATAATCTAAAATCTCTTATTGGACTAAACCCAAATTAAGCCCATATTCTAGAAGTTTTAATTTGATAAAATATCTAGAAAGTAAGGAGGTTGTGGTAGAAAAATCTAGATATTTTTGTAAAAAAAAAATCTAGATATTATGATAGAAAAATCTAGATATTATGATTAGGTTTGTAAGATATTTTGTACTTTTGGAGCCTATAAATAGCTCATTCCTCTCTCATTTGTAACATAAGAAGTTGAATAATAATAAGAAGTTTTCTTTGAGAAAGAAAGAGTGTTCCACCCAAAGTTCTCTAAATCTCTTTGAGAGTTCTTCCACATTAATCTTCATACTTAGAAATTTCTCTTGACTCTTTCGGGTTTCTCGGGTATTACGGTCTTGGGCTAGTATTAAACACTATAAGGATTTTTTCTTTACATTAACAAGCTCAAGTTGCGTTCCATAACGTTCGTTTTCGTCCTCGATGGCTGTCTTCATGAGAAGTTCCATTAACTCCTTATTGCTTAGGTCGGAGTCGAAACATGTTCTCCATTCAAATTTCACAGGCGCAAATTTGTAGTCAAATTCATCCAAGTCCATGTAGAAACCCTAATTAATTAACAAATTGAATATTATTAACACATGCCAATGCATTGAGGATCTAAAAACGGAACCCTAATTTAATGAGATCACCTCGCTCTTTTCAGCTTGTTCGAGGAAAAGATCAGCCTGTCTCTTATATTCCGGATCATTCCAATCCTTTGGGAGGAAACTCCTTACTTCTTCTGGTAACTCCTCCACCTCATCCTCATCCTCTTCCTCTTCCTCCTCCTCATCCTCTGCCTCCACCTCCACCTCCACCTTTGCCTCAGCCTTCGGATCTGTCTTTGGCTTCTTCAGCGGCGTCGAGTCTCCAATCTCAATGATCTCGTTATCAGCGGCGGCGGAGTAGTCCCCCGACATATCTTTTTTTTTCTTTATGTGTGTTTTCCTTGTAATGCACGCTCAAGTGAATATTACCCTATTCACTGTTCTTAAGTAAATAATAAAGCAAACTTATCATGGGCCTCGGACTATTGGATATTTGGGCCTCAATTCGTGGACGAGATTTGTATTGCAATCGTAATCTTTTAAGCTCCCAGAATCAAAAGTAATTGTCACTAGGGCTGTCACAAGATACTCGACACTCGTCTGGTACCCGCTACTTCGTCCCTTAGAGCAGGATTAACGGAGGAAGGGGGAACGATCCTAAGGGGATTTTAAAAGTGGAGGGACCCACATAAGAGCAAAAACCGGCTCCCAAAACTATCTAATAAGGATCGAATACTAAGAGGTTTTTACACTGTATGCGGGCCCCACAGGCATGTGGCGGCCCGCAATTGGTGGGCTTATTTTTTTTTTTTTTTTTTTTTTTAAAAAATCACAGAAAAAGTAAAAGAAAAAAATTTAAGAAACTCTTACAAAACTTTAGGGATAATCCTGCTCTTAGAGCATGATTATCCGTGAAACCATATGGATTTTTTAATTTTCTTTTCGCTTAATTTAAAAATAAAATAAAAAAAACATTAATCGTAGACCGCCACGTGTCAGTGAAGCCCGTGAACAGTGCAGAAATCCCTTAGTTATCGACTCTTAATTAGTGAGTTTGGGAAGCGATTTTTTTTTTTTTGTGGACCTCACCTCTTTCCCACCCTTAAGAAACCCACTCCAACCACCCATTAATCATGGTCTTACTTACTCCATAAATCATGTATTTATAATGATAGTAACAAGTATTTCAAGTCAAAAAATTACAAGTAAAACCAAGTACCAAATCTTTAAAGAAATTAACTATTTGGTTCATGTGTACTTGTTACTTAGCATTAGTTTTTATAATTTTAAATCTTAATCCATTTATACTTTAAAACTAGATTGTCATGTTTCTTTTTACTTGGCTTAATTGTTTTGTTTCACTTTAAAAAAATCATGTTCTCGATATTGTTAAGTCAAATAATAAGTCAATAAATCTTATTATTTGTAAATGTAAGCCAATCAAGTATTTTTTATATCTTTCAATTTTCTCATTTTCATCTAATATTTGATATTTATAAAAAATATTATATATTTAATAATTTCTGTCTTTTATTTATATTAAAAATAAAATCAGATAAAAGTATCAGATTCAAATAAAATGTTTAATACAAAATATTGCGAAATTCGTTGTATGAGATTATGTTTTATTTTACTTATTTGCAGTATGTAAGTAATAAGTATTTAAGAAACAAATACTTGATTTTATCAAGTAACAAATCACATCAAGTTACTTGCAAGTACTGTTTTTTTTCTTGAATATTTGATTTAGCAAGTACTTAATTTAGACAAACCAGATTTAAATCTTAAATATGATTACTTGAACAAGCCAAACCAAATACTAAATCTTCGAACATTGGTAAGTACTTGGCATGCGCTCATTCCTAATTGTCATTAAGAAGTTTTGAAATTTAGCATCTTTATTTAAGCCCACTAAGTATTTACTCTGTATTACTATGCATCTTTATTATTAAAATACAAGTACAAAACTAACCCTTAAACTTGCACAATAGGTGTTTCCTGCATCATATACATCAATTAGCCATACTATTTTAAATTATATAACAAAATAAAATTTTGTTAATATTTTAAATTTTGTTACATTATACTAAAAATTTAATATTAATTTAATTAAACATAAAATTAAAATAAATAATTTAATTTATTTTATTTTAAATTATATTTAAGACTATATATAAATATTATGTCATCTCTCTCGGTCTATCGCTTTTGGGAATATGACATATGTTTATTTGATTTAGCTTCGCGTCAAAACTTCCCTTAGCAAAAAAAAAAAAATTTCTTTTACCAACCTAATGATGACATTCCGCATTAACATTCTAAACCGTTGCAGAGTCTACTCATCACATCATCTAGGTTTGTTTCGGGTATCGAGTATATAGCCGATTGGATTCAGATATATGCTCATAGAAAATCTATTCAGGTATTTCTATAGTTCGGTTCGATTTTCGGATATTTTTGATTAGTTTTGGATCCAGGTTAAATGCCAGATCTACTCTCTTTTTTTTGACAAAAAAAATCTTTCTATAAATAAAGTTTGGTTGCGACTATGAAAATAAGACGCCATGTAATACGGAATGACACCAGGTCCTTGCATTGAGCGAAAGCAAATCATACAAATAATTCTTACATTAACAAAAAGTTGTATCTCAAGGTGCATTGTATAAGTTAAAAACCTCCAAGAGCTTCAGCTTCTTTCATCGTCAGAGAAGGTAGTCCTCTTACCCATGAACTGTTTCCACGGATTTGGTTTGGTCATGGGGATGATTACTCTAGGAAGGTGTTTCCTTAGAAGGTTGTCGTCGTACCACAATTTCTCGGCAAGGTTTTGCTTGAGTTGGTAAGGGTATGGATCTATCTCAGCTACGCTAAGAGAACGTCCACTTGATTTCTTCTTTTCCACCGCCTTCTTTGCTGCCTCAGCACTAGGCAACTCAATGAAGCAACAACCAACACGCTCACCCCATTGGTCTACAATAAGTCGAACCCGAACAACTTCTCCAGCAAATTTGACGTTTCTGATGAGACTTGCCATTCCAACGTGGTTAGGTATATTGGTAACAAAGACAGTCTTTTCTCTTACAGTAACTTCCTCAAAAAATCAGGAGTTTCATCAACTCCTTCCACTGCCGCCGCCGCATCATCTTCATACCAAACCTTATGATCTATGCAGTACATGGATGACCCCCCAAGGCATTCAGCTCCATTATCAGCCGCATCAAGAATAATCTCGTTATTGTGTAAATATCCACCCTTATTATTTTCCAGCACCTTCTTTGCTTCAGTAGCCGAAGCAAACTCAACAAAGCCATAGCCCAAAAGGTGACTCCAATGGTCTACAAACAGACGGACATGAACAACTTTTCCAACACCTTTGAAGAATTTTATGATATCTGATACTTCAGTTTGGCTTGGGAGATTGTCAACAAAGAGTGTCTTAGTTCTTACAGAGCTAACTGCCTCGACAAAATCGGGAGTTACGTCAAATCCTTTCATCAACAGAACCTTATGATCGTGCAAGTATTCACCGTTCTTCTCTTCCAACGCCTTCTTTGCGTAGTAAGCAGAGTCAAACTCAACAAAGCCAAAGCCAACATGCTTACCCTCGTGGTTTACAATGAGTCGAACACTAACAACTGTTCCAACATCTTCGAAGAAATCGATGATATGCATTATTTCAGTTGTCTGGGGAGAGAGATTGGCAATAAGAAGCACTTCCTCAACGTAACATCCGAGTGTGTTACCCCCAGTCTCATCAAGTTCTTCCACTGCAGCCACATCTTCTGCTAACGTGGGGCGTTCTAGTTGAAGGTAGTCTTCTTGGTACCAAACCTTGTGATCTATGCAATACCTTGGTGGTGGAAGGTATGTCGCTTCCTTGTCAGCCACATCAAGATATATCTCATGATCATGCAAATATTCACCATTCTTCTTTAGCAGCGTTTTATTTGCTTCGTTGGCAGAAGCAAACTCAACAAAGCCACATCCCACATGGTCACCCTTGCTGTCTAACACAAGCTGAACACGAACAACTTCTCCAACGTCTTTGAAGAAATCAATGATGTCTGATATATCAGTAGTTTCGCGAGAGAAATGAGCAACAAAAAGAGTCTTATTGTGTGAAACAGCTTCGTCAACAAAGTCGGAAGCTTCGTATACAATAATCTTGTGATTATGCAAAAGTTTACCGTTCTTGTATTTCACAGCCATCCTTGCCTCCACGACAGAAGCAAACTCAACAAACCCAACATGCTTGCCCTCGTGGTGTAATAAAAGTCGAACATGAACAACACCTTCAAAGAAACTGATGATATCTGATATTTCAGTTTGGTGAGAGAGATTAGCAACGTAGACTGTCCTCCTTTTTCTTAGTAGGAGGAAATCCTCAACAAAATCGCTAGTTTCATCAAGTCCAACCACTGTCTCCTTGGCTACGATTAAACTGGTTTCATCATGAGACTTTGTCTCCCACAACTTGATCCTTACTTTGTTCTCGTGGAGACTATCAGCTCTTACCTTCTCTTTATGTTTCCTCAGAAACGGTTCATCTCCAGGCTTTCGCTTACCCAATAAAATAGCTCTACCCGAATTCGCCATGGAGAATAACGGCGACTTCTTAAGGAACTGAAACAACGTAATTACCACTGCACTACGTTTTTTTTTTCTTTAGGTCTACTCTAGATGAATCTTTTAAAATTGCGATGATAGCCCTCGAGTTAAAGAAAGTTTATACATTTATCCAAACAAAATATGTTATTCAAATTTCCGCCCACATCAAATCTTCGAGTTTGGTCTCAGAATCGCCGCCCACTCTCCGCCGGTTTGGTTGGCCAGACGAAGCTGTGGTGTTTGCTTTAGCCACACTTCCGGTTATTATTTTCTTCTCTCTTCTGGGTTAGTCTTTTTTATTTCTTCACACATTGAACATTATAAGTGTGGATACATCTTGTCATTGTTGTTGATTTTGTTCTCAGACCAGAGTTTGTAAGTGTCAACACTGGTGTTTTAGTTTTGTCTGAAATGCATTTTTATGTTTCAGGATTACACATTTTCTGTTATTTAGTTGACATTTACAATTTGTCTTGTTTGAGGAGCATATTTTCTGTTGTTTATTTGAATCTTTGAGCTTGAATGATGATAAGTTTAGAGCAAACATTTCAGTCTATTTATATGATTCCATTATATAAGCAAAAAAAAAAAAGAGCTGACAATGTTCTGGGTTTTTGCAGCAATATGGTTCCGGTTCCATTCATCATACCTTTACCTCAAAAAATGGTGTCTTTCTTAGCGGGTAAGAGCCAGACAGCTTCCAAATTACTTGAAATGTTATTGAAAAAAGCTAAAGAGAAAGCTGGACATGTACAAGAGTTCCAGTGGTTAGGGCTAATGCTCTTTGTAGCTGTTCCATTCCCTGGGACCGGTGCTTGGACAGGAGCTATAGTAGCATCGGTCCTCGACATGCGGTTCTGGTCTGCTGTCTCGGCTAGCTTCTGTGGGGTTGTGTTAGCTGGACTGCTTGTGAACTTGCTGGTGAATCTTGCCCTGAAAGAAGCCGTTGTTGCTGGTAGTGCTCTCTTCTTTGTATCTACGTTTATGTGGAGTGTTCTCAGGAACATTAGGAAGTCTATAAAACCATCTTAGCCTTGAATTGGTTTTATTACATAGTATTGAAGAAGAGTTTTCTTCACGTATTGGTTCTTTTAAAGTAGTTAACAATGTTATGAGGAATCGAATAAATTTTGGTCGCCCTTCTTCTGTTCCCCAACTCTAAGTTCTTATAACCCCTAACTGATATACAAATTATGTCATTCTGATTATTACTTTGTAATATGAACATGTCCTTACTAAGTAATGGTTATATTGCACTTACGATATTGGTTGAACATATGGGGATGTAGCTCAGATGGTAGAGCGCTCGCTTAGCATGCGAGAGGTACGGGGATCGATACCCCGCATCTCCAATTTTCTTTTATTAAATTAATCTTGCTCTTTTAACGGGCCTTACTTCAAGCCCAACTATCTCTTCCATTTTTTTTTTGTTCCCATATGTGGGTAAAGTTATTCAACGTATGGAACGAGAAATCAAAAGAACAAGTCTCTGCGAATTAGGGTTTACTTGGCTGTCACACAGAAGAGAAGGAAGGTATGACACGAAACTTGATTTGATTATCAAACAGTAAAACGATAATAATCATTATAATAATAATAATAATAATAATAGACTCTTGTGAATTAGGAGGGTTCAGGAGGAAGGTTTGTGTGCAATCTTCAATATGAGAAATCTCAGTGAACTGCCTAATGATTTATTGGTGAAGATTATGTCATTGCTTCCAACAAAAGAGGCTGCAGGTACGAGCGTTTTGTCAAAAGGATGGTACCATCTTTGGAAACAACAAGATGTTGGTCATGTCGAGCTTTGTAACAAATGTTCTATTCTCTGGTTGTTTTATACTGTTTTACGTTGGTTGCATCACGGTCTTCTTCCCCCCTGTTGGCAAGTTACCAACGAGGTAGCTGAAAATTTTCGTTTAGAAAGAGATTTTCCTCCTCTACCAGAGAAAATAGGCTTTGTTAGTTTGATATCTTTTCTCAAAGACCAAGCGTGTTCTGAGTGCAAAGGAAGCATACATACACATCAAAAAATTATGATTTTCAGCTTAAAGGAGTTGGGGACTACACAAGCTATTATATGCACCAAGTTGGAAGAAAAACAGGAGGGTCAGATTGAGTTTGTCACTAGGCGAGAGACTGAGTTAAACTATTGCATCTCACTTTACTAAGCTTTTGGTGGTTTCTTATCAACTTTGTTTTACTTTCTTTCTACTTTTTTATAACATTTTCTTAGGGCTTTTGGGGGATATTTTAGTACTATTTTAAAGACTTTAGCTTGTGATTTTACTAGGGATTGTGAAATACTGAAATATATTGTGTTTTTTTCTTTTAACTGGGTTTTCACATTTTTGCACTGTGATGGATCTCTGAGCATGTATATATGTACTCATTTATTTATCTCATGTTGATCATGCAAAGGATAAGCAATCTCAAAGGCCAAGGTCTCTTGCTTCTTTCATCCTGTGATATGTATTTGATTTTGAATTAGAGCCAGTCTTTGGGCAAAGTTCTTAAAGCATGAGAATTCTAGCTGTCTCTTCATCTGGCCGTTTTTCATAACGACATCATCGTTGGTAAGTGATCCTTCTCTCATGCCCATCACGAACAACTTCACTATCAAAAGCATCTCCAATAGTTACTTATTACCAATACAAACCAAAAGTCAAGGTAGTCACTGAAAAAAAAAGAATCAATTAATCATATCCCTTTTTGATACTTAATTAACGTATTTTTCATGAAAAAATTATTTAATATTTTGTGTTATATAACTTGTTTCTTTGCATTCTACCGTCAGATTTATTATTGATTGAATTACCATTAATTGGATAAATAATGTTTTGATTAGAAAATATAAATATTTTATCTTTAAATCCGCGTGTTCTGATGGGAACTCAGTAGATCTTGATGATAAGATTAGAGTTTAGATTCAGAATCCCACATGACGAAGAATGTCTAAGAGAAGTTGTTTTTTAATTCTTTCTGAGTTTGTGGTGAAACATTGATCATTGTCTTGATATAAACATAAACATCTTCGTAGCCTGTGTAAGACCATGAACAACGGGGTTGCTTAAGGGAGGAGTGCTTAGTTTAATTAGGATTTAAAAAAAAAAAAAAGGGTTAAATGTGAAGAAGCGTTTCTTAATTAGGGGGCACAAGATCCGGCTCTTCTGGGACACGTGTTACAAAGATGAGGATATCTCTCTCTCTCTCTCTCGACAAAAGCACACCGCTTCTCTCTCTTTCTCTCGTCGACGAAATCGCTTCTCTCAACCTTTCCTCGTTGAATCCGCCTATCTTTGTCGATCTCTCAACGATCGGTTGATGCCGTCGGCGTGTCTCTCGGTGGAGTCCTCGTTTCTGTCAAGGATCGGGTGAAACCGCGTCTCTGTTGCTCTCCTCGCCGAATCCGCCTCCGTTTCTTCATCTCTCCTCGGCGAAGGATCGTTGGGGCTGTCGCGGTGGCTCGACGGCTATCCTCGACGGTGGGAAACCTCTCTCTCACTCTCCACGGCTCAGCTGGACGAATCGGCATCTCTGTAGATCTCGTCGAAGACTCCGCCTCTATTTCTTCATCTCTCCTCGGTGAAGGATCGCGGCGTTTCTCACGGTGACTCGATGACTCTCCTTCACGACACCGCCTGTCTATCTTCATCTCTCCTCGGCCAAGGATCGCATGCGTCTCTCTCGGTGGCTCGACGGCTCTCTTGGATGACTCCGCCTCTGTTTCTTCATCTCTCCTTGGCGAAGGATCGTGGCGGCTCTCTCGGCGGCTCGACGGCTCTCCTGGATGACTCCGAAACCTATATCGCGGCGTCTCTCACGAAAGGTAAAGCTATCTATTTTATTTTTGATGTTTGAATCTTTCAATTGCAGCATGTCTTAGATTGTGCATCACATCCTCTGATCCAATTTTTTTGGTTATTTTCTTTGTGTGTTGAGATGGTAACGGATCAAGAGACATCAAGGCTCGTCTAATAAGATGGTTCAGATCAAGATGGTTTGGATCAAGAGACATCACGGTCCAACTACAATTGCAATTCAGGTAAAATGTATATACGTGATAGATAGAAACTTTGATTTTCACTCTGTTATGGACCATCTTGATTGTATTTTACTAATCTTTGTATTAATGTTTTTTCCAAATGTTATCTTTGCCTATGTTTAATTTAATAAATAAATTTTATTTTTAATAATTTTATAAAATATTTTTTTAAGAACCCTGATATAAGAAACTAGCATTGGAGCAGTTAAAATGAAGAGTTTCTTAATAACAGTTCTTAAGCTAAATATATAATTTAAAAATTTATTAAGAACCTATTAGGGGTTCTATGGTTAATCTTGCTCTAAGTCGTCGCCCATTCTAAACAATACATATTTAGCTTCTCTTCACATATCTTCACCCAAAGTTGTATTAACCAAATTTAAAGCTTTAATTAACTAAGGGACTATAAACCATATTCTCATAGTTCCACAAGTACAGCTCCCATTCAGTATTATGCTATATCTTCAATTCTAAATACATAGGTACATATATAATGTGAAGGACAGGTTGAGCCTGATCATATGTCTTATGTGATTAACTATACGTTCTTCAAAGGCAAAAAGACAAATTATAACTTGTCCCCAATATTGTCCATGCATGTTAACGTTATAACCTGTAAGACCATCTCCATCCATAAGAACCCTATAGGGGTTCTTAAATTTTTTTTTTTTAATTTTTTCTGATTTTTAAAAAAAAAATTAAAAAAAAATTAAAAAAAAAAAATTAAACCAATCGTGGACCGCCACGTGGCAGTGGAGTCCACGAAACAGTGTAAGAGACGGTTCTAAACTAAGGGTTTTTAGAGACGGGTTCTTAGGAAAAGTAATAGGACCCACCACCTTTTTGTGTTAAGAACCCCTTAGGAACCCCTTGATGGACATGCTCTAAGCTCGGCTTGTTTTAACAAAACATTATTAGCTTTGAAATTTGACTTAATAAAGTTTCATACTAAATATTGTACTATAATTGGTGGATTGAGCCGGTCCATGCAGTAGTGCAAGACATAAACGATTCTTACAAGTCTAGATAGCAAACTATTTTAATGGATTTTTTCCATAAAAACAATAGAGTTAATATCTAATAGATCGTTGATTCACATATCAGATATTAAACTGATAAGAACATATACTACACTTGATCTTAGCCAAAAGGCAGAGAAAGGTATGATTTGGTTTGACCATCGAGATTTCTTTATATACACAAGCTTCGAAAGTGAGCTATTTCATTGTTTAACGATGTGGGATAATAACAAGTCTTTGGTTTTAGAATCGGCCAAATTGGCAATATATTAGTATTAATTAACGAGTTAATTTACTTTACTTTCTAGTATTTAGAAATTACTAATTAACAAAAACAAAGAACAATAAATAAAAACACTTTCTTTCGCCACAAGGTTTCAAGGTCTTCCCATGGTGGTGGTAAGTTAGAGATGTCTTTGCTCGGTTATTTACTTCTCGAAGATTTCATGAAATTCGTGAGAAAGATTCTTCCAAATCTTCATCTTGGACTTTGTAATAAAATCCTTGTTTCATTCTGTTCTGTGAGATTCTCAAAATTTAAATGTTGTATGGTTGTTCTGAGTAATCACGAACCATGTTTTCTCCATGAATTTGGTTGTAATGTTTCATATTGTGTAGATTCGTATAGGCATTAATCATGTATATGTCCAAAAGAAAACTCTAGAAACTCTTCTAAATATTTAGCGGCGTATGTAACCTTAAAGATACAATAGAAAGATTCATCACCTCCTCCTGGTTGATTGATATAATGGTATTGCGAATGAGACACGACAGAATATTTGGTAATTTAACCAGTTGCTGATTAATGTTGATGTGTTTGAACTAAACCATAACCAAAGCAGATGTTACTGTCCTATAGGCTAGACTTAAAGTTAGAGACCTGCAAAGGAAAGAGTTCTAAACTGAAAGATAACAATGCAGAAATATATAAAACTTTAAGTTTGCCATTTGTTTCCTGTTTGTTCAACGCCAAATGATCTCTTTCTTTTCAAACTATCGTTTAGTCTGTCCTATTACTTAATAACCCATTTATTAGAGCATCAATGGGGATGTAGCTCAGATGGTAGAGCGCTCGCTTAGCATGCGAGAGGTACGGGGATCGATACCCCGCATCTCCATTTTTTTTTCATTTGTTTTTTTGTTAATGTGGCTCGACTGTAAAAGCCCATTACTTTGTAGAAGCCCAGTTGTAGCCCTTTTTCGTATTCCTTTCGGATGAT